>VZUI01074327.1:0-10103 GCA_013401135.1 Cettia cetti
TAATACTAATACTAATACTAATACTAATACTAATACTAATACTAATACTAATACTAATACTAATACTAATACTAATAATAATAATAATAATAATAATAATAATAATAATAATAATAATAATGATCAATATCAGGCTAAAGGCAGTGAGCACTCTGGAGAGCCGGGCTTTGGAAAATATCGTGTGTCTGGAGCCTCAGAGTAATCCACACACGGAATTGTGGTGCTGGCCCAGGCTGAGCGTGGAACAAATGCTCTGGCTCCTGGAACATCTCCCTGTGAACAGATATTGCCCATATTGATCAGCACTGCCACAGTGCTGGAAATCAAATTAACGCCACGCAGATTATTGAGCTCAGGCTTAGGGGAGAGAAGCCAAGGAAGAGTGAGAGCTCCATCAAACCACTCTTCCCAGGGCAGCTGTGGAGCTCCTGGCCCTGCACAGCCCCATGGAACCCCCAAAGGGATCCAGGGGCAGCCAGAGCTGCTCTGGGCACCCTGTGCCACCCTGCCCACCCTGCCAGGGAGCAATTCCTGCCCAGATCCCACCCAGCCCTGCCCTGGGCACTGGGAGCCATTCCTGTGTCCTGCCCCTCCACGGTGTATGAAAAAGCTCCGTTAAATAAAACTGGGCAGATACAGCTGAGACAACATCCTTGTTTTGGGAACAGAGCTCCCCGTGCCCCATTCCCCCTCTGGGGAATCCCAGCTCCCTCCCCAGCCCTGGGAGGGACACGTGCAGCAGACAGCTGCGGAGTTCAGCCCAATTACCTTGGCATGCACAAAGGGGCAGCTGTCATTAATGCATTGATTAATTGCGTTTAAAGTATTCCAAGTGACATTGAACACTTCAACAGCTTTGTCACCAGCACAGACCAGAAGCAGACTCCAGCCCCCCCAATCCCCCCCCGCCTGGTCTGAGCACGCTCTGCAGGCTCCAGGCTGAAGGAAGTGGAGGTTTGCCTTTTTTACTGGAGTGTGGTGTTAATGCTGGGGTGTAATGTGGAATTTGAGACTGGGATCAGAGTTCCATGTTCCCAGTCTCAGCCCTGCTGAGGGAGGGGTCCCTTCCCGTCTTTGCTGAGGCTCTGCCCTCCCTGTGGCACAGGGACGGGGGGAAGCTGCCCCAGCCCTGTGTCAGGGTGAGCACAGACACCCCAGCCCCTCTCTGCGTCCCCAGGGACCGTCCTGCACCCAGGCAGAGCCCAGCACACACACACACACCTTCGGCCCTGCTGCTCCTCCCAAACCTTCCTGCCCACGCTGGACTTGAGGCCTGGAATTCTTCATTCCAATCTCATTATTTCCATTATCAACCCTCTCATTCCGATGAGGATTTCCCTCCCTGCTGCCATGTGCCACGCACTGCAGAGGGGTTTGGGCAGACTCCAGACTGCCCCTGCCTGCTCCTGCAGGTGAGCAGGAGCTGAGGGGGAAGGGGAAGCTGCTCCTCACCCACCTGGGGCCGCAGCTCTTGAGCCCTGAACTTGGTGCCAGGGGAATTCCTGTTCTCCAGGGAGCAGCTTTTCCTAGGAGCACAGAGCGCCAGGTGCTTTGGGTGGAAGGGCCTCAGAGATCACCCGTCCCCACCCCTGCCACGGCAGGAACACCTCCCACTGTCCCAGGCTCCAAGTGTCCTGGCCTTGGGCACTGCCGGGGGTGCGGGGACAGCCACCAACACCCCCAAAAAGTGTTGGTGCTTGGGTAAAAAATGAACTTTAGGGGCTCGGCACAGAACTGTGCTTTGTAAAGCCTTGCTGTGGAACAGTTCCCTGCAAAAATCTGCAGTTCAGGGAAACTCTTCCAGTGCTTTCTTCCAGGAATTGCTTTATTCCTGAGATCCGAGCTCCTCGTCTGGATAAGTCACTTAAGGCAGGAGAGTTTAAAGCTGCTGGCAGCAGTTTTGCTTAATGGCCCATTGGGCAATGTCAGCTCAGCCCGAGCCATCCATTGTTAATGAACTGTCAGCTCCAGCTACCTCTGCCTTCAACATCCTCGGGGCGGGCTCCGTGCAATCCTTCCCTGCAAGCCGGGAGGAGAGAGCTCAGCTGCATCCTCACAGAAACTGGGAATGGTTTCAGCTGGAAAAGCCCTCCCAGAGCGCGGATCCAAGCGTTCCCCCAGCGCTGCCAAGGCAGGGCTTGTTCCACAGCAGGATCAGCTCAGTCCAAATGCAGGCCCTGGGGGAATTCCATGCATTTCTAACATCCAAAGCAAAGTGAGCGAGTCCTTCAGAGCACAGCTTCCAATCAGCACGATGCCATTCCTAATTAAACTGATCCGTGGCAAATAAATCCCAGGATCACAATTCCCTTAAATACCACTTGTCACATATCGGGTTTCTGTGATTCTCGGTGGGTAGGAGCACTCAGGCAGGCAGGAACAGCCCTTCAGGTGTCATTAAACCCGGCTGAACATCCTTCAGCAGCTGCTGCAGCACTCAGGCCAGTGTGGTTCACACCTCAGGAGACTGCTGGAACAGCCTGGGGTTTTTTGGCCCGGAGGTGAAAGCCAAAGCTTCTCAATGAAGCTGTTCTGTTCATGAGGAGATGGGGGCCCGTGTGTGTGCTTGGCTGCTCAGGAATTGTCTTTGCTCAGCAATCCCAGCCAGAACTGAGGCAGAGGCAGTGTCCAGCCCGGCCTTGGGCACTGCCAAAGCTCCCTTCCAGCCCACACCGGGCTGGGATTGCTCCTCACCTCCCCAGGAGTGTGTGGGACACGGCCCAGCCCTGCTGGAAAGGAATCCTGGGGGCCCTGGGGTCCACGGGCTGACTCACGTCAAAGGTGAATCATTTCCCTCTCAGGTAGGAGTTATTTTTAGGAGAATTACTCACTCTAAGTGTTGATGGTTTGTATGAAACTGTTGGACTTCCAAGTTCAGAAAAAAATATTGCAGAAGCCTTGCACAAATACTGTGTTTTCCTGCTTTTAAGGCAATTGTCTGAAATGAATTCATGTGTGCTCAAAATCCGTAAGCAAAGCGTGACAGTTACAAGGATTTAAAGCCAAATTTAGAGGCAACATTAACAAAATCAGGGAACATGAAGCATCCAAGGGGATTTCCAGGCTATGAGAGTGATTTAATAAATGTGGCTCAAGAGGGCAGCTCTGGGGCCTCCTGTCCTCCCACTCCCCCCAGGGTTCTGCTCACTCAAGGATCACAAGCTCTGTTTCAGCTGCAGCAGCTTCCCTAAATTTTCCCAGTAGGAGCTGTTGGATCTGATTCCCCTCATTTGGAGATGGCGAGGGAGTGCCCCAGGCCTTGAAACACCCTAAAAATGCATTGAAAATATCCCAAAATGCACTGAAATACCCCAGTAAATGCACTGAAATTATTCACATCCAGCTCTCCAGAAAAAAGCAGCCACCCCAAAAGAAATGTTTCTCAGGAAATAAGGCAACAACACAAAGGAGTACCTGGATGAAGTTTCCCACACCAGCACATCCATTCCCAAAGGCCAGTGCCCATCCCAGAGCTTGGCTCCAGCTGCTCCCCCTTCCCACTTCCAGCCAAGGAAAGCTGGAGGAACCTGGAGGGTTGGGGCTTGTGCTCCTCCCTGGGGCTCCTTTGAGCCTCCAACAGACTGAAACACAGCAGGGATCCATTTCCAAGTGGGAAGAGGAAAAAAGAAGGAACCCAAGTCCTGGAGCAAGTTTTGAACAGATAGGAAATACCAAGCAGAAAAAGTCAGGCAGGAAATGCTGAGATTCAATGCCATAAATTAATGGCTCAATGATTGAAAACATTTTTATCAATAATAAACTAGGGAGGAGTTAATGAGTTAGTTGGCCTCTTCTCCCAGACCTAGCAAAATGAGAACAGGAAATGGCCTCAGGTTGTGCCAGGAGAGGTTCAGGCTGGATTTTGGGGGAAATTTCTCCCCTGAAACAGTGCTCAAGGCCTGGCACAGCTCCCGGGCACTGCTGGAGCCCCCAGCCCTGGAATGCTCAGGGACCAAGCAGACGTGGAACCTTGGGCTGGGGTTTATTGGGCACAGTGGGGTGTGGGTGAAGCTTGGCACTGATGATCTGGGGTGTTTTCCCCACCTCAGAGGTGCTGTGGTTCCATGAGCTCCCCTCTGCTCGGGTTTGGGGACGGAGCAGGGGCAGCTCCAGCTGAGGCCAGGGCTGGCTCAGCCCCTGGGAGCAGCTCAGAGCCTCTCCCCGTGCCCAGGGACACCCAGGGACACCCAGGGACACCCAGGACAGGTTGGAGGCTGGCTGGGGACACCTCTGCCAGGTGGGGAGTGCAGGGTGAAAACAGAAACCAGCAGCAAACAGAAACAGAACACAAGGCCCAGGTTGTGCCAGGGCTGCGTGAGGACAGCAAAGGAAAGAGAAGCAGCTGCAGGACAGAAGTGGGGCTGGAGAATGTCCCTGCCCTGCAAAGCCTCCACACATCCCACACCCTCGTTAGGGCTGCTGTGATGGGGCCTGGGCCCTGCTTTGGCTTCCAAGCACTCCAGACACAAATAATAGAAAATTTCTAACTCAAAAGGATAATCTCCTGTCAGAACGAGAGCAGCAGGCACGGAGAGCACTTTAAAAGCTTTGGAGATGTAAAGATTTATTGTATTGCCCAACAAGCCAGAAGCTTTGAATAAAGGTTAAAAATAGAAAATAGGGAGAGAATTAAGTTGTAAAAGATCCCCCTCAAAAAATAATTTTTATACTGTTGCTATGGTTTGAAATGTTTTCACATCAAGTCTCATTTTTCCTTTTAAAATTGATCAGAATTCATGTTTTTAATAGACTCATTTAGAATTATTTTCATGATTCAGGACAGAATTTGCAAAAAAACCCAGGAGGCTTTTGCAATATGACATAAACCCACAAGAGAACAGAATGACCTGGATGGGAAGGGACCTTGGAGCTCATCCACCCCTGCTCTCCCAGGCTGCCCCAAGCCCTGTCCAGCCGGGGCTCAGGGAAAAGCACCCCCAGAGGAGATGGAGGGAGCCCTGCCTGCCCCGGGCTGATCCCACAGGCACATCCTGCCTGCCCCGGGCTGATCCCACAGGCACATCCTGCCCCGGGCTGATCCCACAGGCACATCCTGCCCCAGGCTGATCCCACAGGCACATCCTGCCCCAGGCTGATCCCACAGGCACATCCTGCCCCGGGCTGATCCCACAGGCACATCCTGCCTGCCCGCACATCCTGCCCCGGGCTGATCCCACAGGCACATCCTGCCTGCCCCGGGCTGATCCCACACCTGCCTCCCCGCACATCCTGCCCCGGGCTGATCCCACACCTGCCTCCCCGCACATCCTGCCTGCCCCGGGGCTGCCGGGCCGCTCCCGGGATTTGCGTTTGCACTGATGGGAAACGCGGCCCTGGCCAGGACCGGGTTTCCACCCCACGATCCCGGCCGGGGCATGGGGAGCACAGGCCGTGCCCCTGGACGGGTGAGGCGGTGCTGCTGCTCCCCGGGAGAGCCGGGCAGCTCCCTCCCTCAGCACAGAGCGGCCAAGGGCACCCTGCAATGGTCAGACGGCCGGAGAGGCTGCCTGCAGCAGAGGCTGGGCAGAGGGAAAGGAATAAAGCAGGGATTTGTTAAAAGCCCTTCGAAGGACACACCTTGGGCAGTGCAAGAGCCTGGCCAGGGCTCCCCCAGCATGGACTCTGGGTCAGGAGTTTCACACTTTTGTCAGTTTTGTCCATTCCATGTTGGGGTTCATTGTCCGGTTCCAGCCCCAGGTTCTGCAGTCCCACCCTCCCGGGCTGCTCTCCTCAATTCTCGGCTCTTCGCACACCGGGGCTGAAGCTGCAGCGCTGTCCTTGGTCCTGGGGCTGGAAAAACACTTCATGTGAAGCTCAGAGTCACACACCAATGCAGAATGTGGAAAATAGGAAACCTAAAACTGAAGGCACCAATGGAGTGAGGGGAAAGAACAGAGGAGAGAGGGAAAGAACAGAGGAGAGAGGGAAAGAACAGAGGAGGGAAGGAAAGAACAGAGGAGAGAGGGAAAGAACAGAGGAGGGAGGGAAAGAACAGAGGAGGGAGGGAAAGAATGGAGGAGGGAGGGGAGTGAAGGGGAAGTGGCCTGAAGCGCCCAGGGGAGGTTCAGAGTCCTCCTCTGAAGGGCTGGGAGGGGCTGCCGGTCCCCATCCCTGGAGGTGCTCAGGATGGCCACACCTGGGGCTGGGACACGGGTCCGTGGGCACGCTGGGATTTGATGGAAGCTTGAATTGGAGGATCTTGGAGGCCTTTTCCAAGCTTGACACTTCCATGATTCTCTGCATCCTGAAGGTTTGGGGCACCGAGGCAGTCACTGAACCCTGCCTGTGTGCACAGCTCACCTCTGGGCAGGAGCTCATTTCCCAGGGATTCCTGCAGAATAAACGGGAATAACAGCCTGTGGGTGCCCCTAGGCAGCAGTGCACCCCAGGAATAACAGCCTGTGGGTGCCCCTAGGCAGCAGTGCACCCCAGGAATAACAGCAGCCTGTGGGTGCCCCTGGGGCAGCAGTGCACCCCGGGAATAACAGCAGCCTGTGGGTGCCCCTAGGCTGCAGCCAGGGGATGTGTGCAGGGCCCTGTGCTCACAGAGAACATGCCCACAAAAGCTGCTAACACTGCCTGTTTTCTGCTCAGGCGAGCAGGATATCCTCACAGGAGAGCTTGGGTAGCTTGGAAATTGCAAATTTTTATGCAGGATGTAATTCACTGGAAGCTTCACTGAGCTGGAAGTGCCTGACCTTTTGATCTTTGGCAAATAAGTGAAAGCTCCGAGGAAGCTGGGGAGTTCTGTGCCCTTGGTGCAGGACAGGAAACCTGAAGGGCTGAGGAGTTAAACCTTTTTTTTTCATTAATTTCTCTTTAAGGAACCAAGATTTGGGGGAAAAAACAGGCAAGAACATATTTTAAGTGTTGGTCAAAAAAACCCCCCCTTCCAAATACACTTGCCCAAAGGTTCAAAGAGGTTTCTTGGCAAGGTGGGAAATTCTGTATGAGCTTTGTTCAGCTATTAATTAGGATTGGAGAGAGGGTGAGAGGTTTTTTAGCATCACATCTGCTTTCATCAGCCACCTAAAAAAGGTAATCCTGCTTTCAGTGATGCTGTGTGAGGATCTCTCTGCTTCTCAGGAGATTTCCTCAGAAAAGGGGATGTGTCAGTGCTCCTGCCTCCCCTCCAGCTTATTTCAAGCTTCTAATCTGACATCTGATACTGATTGCTCCCTCTTTCCTTCTCATGCATTTGAATTTGTTCCAGATATAAAAGGAAATGGAAATGAAAAAACAAGAAGCCAGGTTCTGTCTAGTCAGCCTTAGGAAGCAGCTGAAGCACAACCCTGGAGTGGCTGCAGGGCTGAGGGGTGCGTGGGGAGTGGGCAGTGCTGGGAAAGCCATCACCCCAAACCCTGGGGGGTCACCCACTGCTGTCCCCTGGCACTCAAACCTCAGACAGGAGTTCAGCCTCCAAGCCTGGGAAAGGAGTGAGTGCTTCCAGGAATCGCCAGGAGAAAGCTCACCCTGGGATGAAGAACAATTCCCAGCTTTCCCCATCCCTGCCCGGGAGGGAGGGGATGGCCCCAGCAGTGCTGGGACACAGCAGAGGAGCTGCAAAGGCTCTGCAGGCCCCACAGCAGCTCTGCAGAGCAGCGGCCTCCCTCCTCCTCTCCACTGGGCTCCAGGTCCTGCCCACCGTGGAAAGCCCGAGTTATTGGGCTGGTTTAAAAGGAAAAGCAAGGTGGGAACGTGGCTCAGCCTGCTGCGGGTGCTGCTGTCCCACCACGGCTCTGGCACATCAAACCTGGGCAAGGACAGCAGGGATGGGCCATGAAAAGGAGGAGTGGAGGGAAAGAAACCGATCTGAGACCACAGGAAAAGAAACCACAGGGGCAGCAAATACAAATGAGAATTTTGTCTCCTGGTGATCATCCTCCCTTCCCCTGCCTTAGGAACACACACAGAGCTTTTAAACATCAGCCAATGGTGCTTATTACTGAATTCTTCTTACGGTTATTTAAGTTACAAACAGGGCTACTGATCCCAAACCTGAAGTGCTAAAATTATTCCAAGTAATGCATGTCCAGCTCTGAAATCCTGCAGTTAATTTTAACCATCGCTTTCAGAAATAGGCTGCCTTGTCCTGACAAATCCATGTGGGCCATATTGTGAGGAGAACTATCAATATTTGAATAAATTTTACATGGAAGCAAACTAAAATTATCTTTATATCGATTCAGCAGCAACTGCTCCAGTAAGGGCTGGATGGAATGGCCAATAAATTGACAAATCCACAAAACAGAATGGGAGAAACATTAAAAATGGGCAGCTGGCTGCTCCCTGCCATCCCCATGTCCTGTTCAATGCACTCAGGCTCTCTCTGAGCAGGAGCTGGGGCTCACCCCAGCCCTGCCCTGGTGCCAGGCTCAGCTCAGCCCCCTCAGAAAAGCTCTGCTGGAAAAGCTGCCTCCCCCAGCCCTGCTGCTCCCCAGGCACCAGCACTGAGCTGGAACATCCCAGGTGCTCTGAGCTGGAACATCCCAGGTGCTCTGAGCTGGAACATCCCAGGTGCTCTGAGCTGGAACATCCCAGGTGCTCTGTCTGGGCTGGAACATCCCAGGTGTTCTGAGCTGGAACATCCCAGGTGCTCTGAGCTGGAACATCCCAGGTGTTCTGGGCTGGAACATCCCAGGTGTTCTGTCTGGGCTGGAACATCCCAGGTGTTCTGTCTGAGCTGGAACATCCCAGGTGTTCTGTCTGGGCTGGAACATCCCAGATTTCTGTTTGAGAAACTTCATTCTGATTTTTATTTATTCATTTACACAGTCCAGTATTCCTAAATATCCAATTAAAGCACACCTTTGACGAACAAATCTCTCCATGCTAACAGTCTTTAAAATATCCCAGCCTCCCTAAAATCTGAGCTTTAGGGAGAACAAACAACCCTGCTACAACCAAAAAGTTAATTTTTTCACGCTGCTGCTTCTTCCATTTTCCAGCCCTATTTCTATTCCTAATTAAGCAAACTTGAGATTGGTCCAGAAATACAGAGAGAAGCAGATGAATTTGGGGACATTAAGAGAATTTTAAATGTCTTGCTCTTAGCCTCAAAACTGAATTCAGGTGAGGAAAAAGTTAGGTAAGTAAATTTTTTTTTCATCCTCGCTGTACCCCTCAATTAACCACAATTACAACACTTCAAAGCACATTAATTTCCTGCTTTTAAGTTGTCTATAGCAACAGTTTGTTGAAAGAGTTTGATTTCATTATATTATGCCAATACTACCCTGGTAGAAATTTCAATCTTTTCAGAGAGAAAGAAGTGCAAAAAATTACATTAACAGCGAGCATAAAGAAATGGCAACTCTCAATGCCTCTAATTTATGCCATTTTCCTCTGGGGTTTTTATAAACCTCTTTTTTCTCCCAGCTTGGTGCCGCCTCTCTAATGCAGTTTGCATTTCACAGGGGGGCAGCTGAGCCCAGGGAGGGGCAGGAGGCAGAGCAGCCTCGGCAGCACCGCTGCTGCCACCGGGACACGGGGACAGGGACGGGGACAGGGACGGGGACAGGGGGACAGGGGGCAGGGACAGGGGGGACACGGGGACAGGGGGACAGGGGACAGGGGGACACAGGGACAGGGGACAGGGGGACAGGGGGACAGGGGACAGGGGGACGGGGGGGACGGGGACAGGGGACAGAGGGACAGGGACAGAGGGACACGGGGACAGTGGGGCATGGGGACAGGGGGAAATGCTCCCAGGCACATGTGGGGTGGTGGCTCCAGGGCTCGCCCCTGGCCTGGGCTTTGTTTGGGCACTGGGGCACCTCTGTCCCGGCTCTGCCCCGGCCCTGGGGCCACACTGGGGAGGGTCCAGAGCTGCTGCAGGGCTGAGCCCCTCTGGCCAGGCTGGGACACCTGGGGGGGCTCACCTGCAGAGGAGAAGCTCCAGGGAGAGCTCAGAGCCCTGCCAGGGCCTGAAGGGGCTCCAGGAGAGCTGCAGAGGGGCTGGGGACAAGGACAGGGCACAGGAATGGCTCCCAGTGCCCAGGGCAGCGCTGGGTGGGATCTGGGGCAGGAATTGTTCCCTGGCAGGGTGGGCAGGGTGGCACAGGGTGCCCAGAGCAGCTGTGGCTGCCCCTGGATCCCTGGCA
>VZUI01074330.1:0-123089 GCA_013401135.1 Cettia cetti
TCCTGAGTGCTGAACACCAATGAGGGAATGCTTTATATTGTAAACTATGTAAAACTGTATAAAACCAGCCATTTCACGACTAATAAACCAGAACGCATGATAACCATATTGGTGACGACTGCGTTACTCAGTGTCTCCTCAAGTTTTAGTGAGGAACTTCCCCTTTCAGAGGTCTTCCAGAAGCACTTCTCAAAACAGAATAAACTTAATCCTTGGGGTTTTTCCCCTTTTCTCATCATTCCCACTAGGACAGAGGAAGAGCCTATTTACAAGGTATCCAAATATTGACCATAGGCTGATTTTCAGTGTAAATATTTTATCATGATGAAGGAAGTAGCTGCCTCTACTATTCAGAAAGCCAGGAGTTCTTATTTTACATCCTGTCTTGCCAGGAACTTTTAAGTGAGTTGTTTCATCATCAAACGCATGTGCTTCATCACTTTCCCCCCTCTCATGTTATTTTTCTGGGCTTCCTGACTGCTAGTGTAATAAAAATAAAGTTATGTGACCATATTATAAGTGCCTTCATTTCAATACAGGTAATTCAGAAATGTTGTACTTTATTCCAAATGCATTTGTGGGGATGTAAACTCTTCATGCAATCAAACATTCAAGAGATGGTTTCATCCTCTGGTGAAGTCTGAAGCTGTTTTGTTTCTCATTAGCAGTAGACAGATTACATTTATTTTAGAAGCTGGATTTTTGCCATTCCATTACTCTACATCTCTCTCTGGATCTGGCTCCAGAAATCTTTGTAAGGTCCAACTACCTGCTGTTGTGTTTATAGACACTAACAGAATTTGGAGTATACACAGAGATAAACACCAGGTGAAAATTAAACCAAATCACATGTCCTGAGGGATTCTTCATTATAAAATATAATATCTTTCTAGCTAAATTAACCACCTAAAGCACATTACTTCAGCTCAATTCTATTTCGGAGAGGAATTGTGAAAAGATTGGCTTGCTAGCATGTGGATATCAAACCAGCTTGGAATTGTAATGAGCAAAAAGTAAAGCAGCCTAGCTGAGAAAAGTCACTGGACTGCAGAGCTGGGGCTTTAGATGAAAAGCACGTGAATTTTGAAAGTTAGCAGCCTTCCCTGCTTGCTAGAATCAGGTTAGATAGTTGTTATTGCCACTTGCATTGCCAGCTGCTCGCACATTGCACCCTGGAAAGCACGTCTTCCCATTTCATAGACTGCTGTGAGAATTCCCTGTTCCTTCAGTACTATTAAGCAATGCTCTGTTGCCCTCGGTCATGGCAAAATGATTTCTAGGAGAAAAGGAAGGAAAATCTGTAATTAATATGTCCACTGTGTAATTTCACAGTATTTTTCCATACCTAAATATAATAGCTAAAAAACCAAGTGATAAATCACACTGGAATCATATGCTAAGAAACGTGTGGTGCCATTGAAACCCTAGAAACATGATGTCAGCTCATTTTGCCCAAGCTTTTTTTTTTTTTTTTTAATCTCTCAATGGAGATTTTCATTGTGGCAGAACAGTCAGAACATCCAAATTAGGTGTTCATTTGGGTCTTTCATTCTGAAATTATTCCATGGCTTGCCTTTGTTTTATTATTTGAGATTATCATGTGCAGCAGTAAAAAGTATCTTTTCAGAGTCCCTCTCAACAAAAAAACCCTTCAGTTCTGTTGACATGAAATATTTCAAAACAGAAGGAAAAGAGCCCTGTTATATTTATTCCTTTTTTCCCCTTGGAGAACTCGAAATTATGTTCCAGTTCAGAAGAAAGCCAAGTATCAAAATCCTAAAATTTTTTGGAAAGTCCAACAGGCATTGTCTGAAATTGCTGTGCTGCTATTCAGGACTACAGCCCCTCAGCCAGCACAGGCTCAGCACCTAGAACTAGTCTCTGGGTCTAAGACATCTGGCATTAGCTGTGTCATTGATTTCCTTGGTAAGTGAGACTAGTCATTTGCTCTCTCTCTATTTCACTGTCCTTATCCACAGAAAGGGAAAAAATGATACTGACCTTCTTTGTTAAGTGTTTTGAAATGTGTTGAGGAGAAGGGCATGGCATTCATCTGCTCTCAGCCTCTCCAGAGATTTTGCAGCACAAATGGAATGCATTCAAAGGGCCTCAGTCAGGAGCAAAGTTTGCCAAAGCAGAGTAAGCTGTCTGGAAAACAGAAACTGAAGGGAATAATAGGAGCACATCAAAAAAAGAAGAAGATTATCCCAAGTAGAAAAGACTTCAAGATGTCCACAGATATTTTAAAAGTTTCATAGAGGGTTTTCAAAGGCATCCTAGGAAATCTACTAAATCTAATTTAGAAAGGTGAATATCATAAGAACAGCAAAACAGAAAAGCCAAGTATCTGAAAAACCTATACGGGGATAAGATTATTACAGCCTGGAACTCTTTATCTGGAGTTCAGGGCAAAAAGATTTGTCCCAAACAATACCTGGTCCTTTTTGCTGAATAGTAAGCTGCTAGTCTCTTCTAACCCTGCATTTCATACAGGCTGTGCTAGCTGAGGGGCTGTATACAAAACTTTTTTATAATTGTCCTGTATGCTAAGGTTTCTCCTGGCCTAGGTGAAAACACTAGTGAGTATCTGAAAATAATAAAAAAATAGCAATAATAGCAGTAGTAGTAGCAGTTATAAGACCTTGAGCTCAGTGAGAGGCAAATTAAACATTAAGAATGAAGTATTATTTTTAGGACATTAAAAAAATGAGTGCTCCACAGCAGATATACTCCCTATACCTCTGTCTATCTACAGATTATGCATTAAGTATCTCCTTCTGTAGAAAAAGTAACTAACCTCACACCCTTAAGCAATAAAGAGGGCTTATTGCTGGTTCCTGTAATACAAGAACTAGGAAGATCCCAGCAAAATTGTTAAAAAACATGCTAAAATCAAATCAGAACTCTTTTCCTTACCCCGCCAATCACAAAGCTAAATGTGAAACAAATTGCCACAGGATATTATGGAGATAAGAGGTAATAAAGAGGCTTTAAAAAGTACAGGGATCTTCCTGAAGGATGAGTCCACCAGGTACAATTAAATAGGATAGTACTGAAGTAGGCTTCAGCTCAGAAAGTCAGCAAAACTCCAAAAATTTTACTATCCATTTTAAAGTAATTTCTTAATAATCTATTACTACCTGCTCCATATTAGGTTATTTGCATGTTGAATCTGATTCAGTACTTGAGCTGTCACTCATATTTTAAGTGAATGTACATTTGGGCTATTTTTTATTTTAGACTTCATGAAGCATCATGATCAACAACGAAAGAGAAAACCAGGCTTGAAAAAGACCCATAAGTTGCTCACGGTAGACACTGGCACAGTATGTTATGTGGTGCAATACCTATGAATAGCTTCTTATTTTTATAGTCCCAGTAAGGTGCAGTATTTGTCACCTCTGATATTTAATGAACTCAGAATTCCAGGAAATGAAAGTGAAAAAGTAGACCTTAAAAATGTATCTTTAAAGACAGTTTAGGCAGTTAATCTTTTCTATTAGGGAAATCACCTTTTCTTAGATTTTAGATTCACTAACAATATATCTACAATATTGTCTTAAATAGTGGCATATCCTCACATAGGTAGAGGGAGCTGATATTTAACCTTTGGGGAAAGAAAAAGTGTAACTGAGGGGAGAGAATTGGCTTTGCCTGTAGGTTTGCCTTCCTTTTGTTCTTTCCTTGCACATCTTTCTTACACAACCTGTGGGCCTTAGGGGTGGCTGGGTGACAGAAATGTCCCTTCATTTAAAGCCAGGGCTCATGAACTGAGCTTACTCAAGTCTTAGCATTGACTGCAAGCTGACCCAGGTCCTGATGTCATCCAGTACCCAGCCACCTGCTCCTGGGTGTGTGCCAGCCCTTGTACACGTCTGTACTGTGCATTTAGACAGGTTTCCTTGCTTCATTTTTCTCTTTGAGCAAATTGACAGCATTTGCATGAAACTACAGGCAAATGGATGAAAATCTGGTTCCAGTTTTGAAGAATATCTAGGTTTGAATAGTTGAACTCCATGGAGGTGTACAAAGAAAAAGAAAGAGCTTTTGGGTTAGTTTTCTGATTGCTCCTTTAGGAAGAGGTGCCTTAGTCTTCATCAGGCAGAGGGAATTTCACACCAACATATGCCAGGATTTAGTGTGCTGTAGGATGGGCATTAGTCCTTCTGTTGTTCAGATTCACTTCCTTAAATGACAATTTGCTCATTTTCATCCTCAGCCCCACTCACCTTCAGTCCTGAAGGAGACGACCAGTAATAAAACCAAGCAGCTTTAAGAAGCAAGATTCATGGTCAGATTGTTACCTGCAAAACTGCAAACATTACAATCAATAGAATGTAACTGCAATCTTCAAGTAAATTTAACAGTTGAATATTTTTCCACTTGCTTAGTTTTTATGAGATTTTATTACCTTTGAATTCCTAAGTTGTTATTAAGAGTCCATCATGAAACTGCAAAAGTATTCTGCTTTCAGGCTTCCACAGGTCTGAACATTCATCTTAGCACTGGACTCAACTACATCAGATGGGCTTGTCACTTATTTTTAAGGCAAATGAGGTATTGAATCATGTGAACAGCATAGAAAGTTCCTAATTTACAGATCAAAACATTTCTCAAACATTGCATTTCTACTGGATGTCTTACAGTTTTTGGGGTTTTGTGATGTTTTGTTTGGTTGGTTGTGGGTTTTTTTCTAATTTTTTTTTTTGTTGTTGTTGTTTTGGTTTGGTTTTTCAGGTGTTTTGGGGGGGGCATTGATGGTTTGGCTTTACTTGGTTTTGTTTGTTTAGTTTTTTTTAAATTCTACCCTACATCTGGGATTGAAAAAAAAAAAAAAACCACGTAGAGTACACATAAGAAGACATTCCACTCTTTCAATGCTCAGACTGTGTTCATAAAGCCTTCTATGCCATTATCATATTTCATGTGTTCCTTCAATTAAATTACTGTTCAGCTATTTTGCTAAACAAGTATGGAGTGTGTGCATATGATATCAATAGTGCAGCGATAGATTTAATAACATGACTTTGTCTATAGGCTTCCTCCATCTTACACACTAACTCCACATTGTAGAACCTTTAGTGTTACAGGTGATTTTGCCAACCTCATGATTGTAGAAACCTAGAGATAAAAGGATGAACAAGACTATCAGTAATCCATCAATTACCAAGGAATTGATTCCCATCACTTGCAATTATCTAACCATAGGCTATTTAATTGTAGCTTTTCATCACCAAGTCTGCCCTTTTGTTCTGTGTCCTTTCCAGCTCAATTTCTGACTTCTCAGCCAAGCTTCCAAGTCAGATCCCAGCTGCCACACAAGAAGCAACAAGTTACCTGAGTTCCAAGGCTTGTACTAAATCAATAAGAGCAGAAAACCAGTCCTTGAAAATGCTTTTTCTGGAAAGGGACATTCCTCCCCTGTCACTGCCTCTTTCACATAATATCAGTTTCACAGATGAAAACCAGAGATGCCCATTGATGTCAATCTTTTGGCTGTAAAAAAATTCCCAAATATAAAAAGAAAAATTAATTAACCTACTCTTTCTATTATTATTATTCTATAAAGTGCAACTGGAGAAAAATGAAATTTTCTTCAGCACCTTAAAAAATGTAACTGTTTTAAAACTGGTCTAAGCTTCTAGTTTGGCTTATAGACATCTCTCACCAGAAGGACAGTCTCCATGCTTTTTTTACCTCTTAAATTCAGCCAAAGAAACATCAAACCACTCACAGAATTGTCTAAGAATGATGACCAATTGGGAAAACCTTGAAGGCCAGAGAGATTTGAGTGCATTTGGAAGCACTTCCATGAACTGAACTTCCACAGACTTCTCCTTGGAAAGAATGACAGGTTAGTCAGCTGCTTTCTTTAAAAAAAAAGCCACCGTGGAAAACTGAACTTCTTGTTCACACTTACAAATCAAGAGTGAGAAACTAGTAGTTGGAGATATCTTGTATTTCAAAAACTTAAAGTTATCTGCAAGTATTATTTCCACCAGTCAAACACCCCCTAACTATCCACGTCATCTTAGAGCAGGAGGAGAATGCTATTGCTTTAGTAAAGCCTGACTGCTATCAAGGAGACAAAGACAATCACAGTCTTTACTCAGAGATGTAAGATAGGGGTGATTTCTGCACAGCAATGCAGGTACCTCAAAACTCCTTTCAAGGTGCTGTATTCCACAGTGGTTTTGACCATTTGTCAGTTACACTCAGGAATATCAAATCCTTAAAGTTTCATGGAGATCAAGGGTATTGCCTGAAGCAAAGCCATGTATTTGGTGAACCCTTAAAGAAAGCTTTCTTTACTCAAAGCTAGAAAAGGGATGAAATGCATTATTCAAGGTCATTCTGAAGGAAAAGGTTGATCTAAAGAGAGGGGCTGTGACTCATGGCCATAGGAGACACTCCTTCCTTGGGTCACAGGTGAGGCATCTCTGCATTACATATTGCATGACATTGCAAGGCACCTCTGCATTACATATTACAAGACATTCCTGTTGTGGATCCTCCTGTGATTATAGAACTGTTTTGTTATGTTCACATAGTAAATCTCCTTCCACGTAGGAAAAGATAATATGTTATTTGGTAAACACAATTCTGCTGCTATCATCGGGGTTGTTGCATTTTTTTTGCCCACCTATCTCTATCTTCAAGCCTTCTCAAGCCCTCAGTGACAAAAGCAAAGACTATCCTAAAACACTGTGCTATATTCAGGGACTTCAGTGTCTTCAGCTCAGCAAAGAGAAGCTGGTGAACAACTAATGTTTCTTAGACTCTGCTTGGAGAAGTGTGGCAATAGGGACCTCTTCAGCTTAGCAGGAAGAGATGCAATACTGCAGTACTTAAGAGGTGTAAAGCAAACAAATTTAGACTTAGAAATAAGGTCCAGAAAGTTGTTTCCATTGTTATTTAACTGGAGAAAAACTCCTTGAATGCTAGGGACTTTCCTAACCAAAAAAGGATGCTATTTTAAAATGTATAATAATATTTCAGACAGTCATTATTTCAAAGATAAGCTACATGCATATTATAATAACTGCCAAATTTGTACAAAATATTAAATTTATACAAAATATTACTTTTGATGGGTCTCATTTTAAAATCTAGGAAATGCTGGAAATAATAAGGATTTACATCAAGAAATAGTGGCCTACAGAGAAAGAAGTTAATGCATCTACTTTGGAAGCCAAAAATTTGGGGCAGAACACTGGATTGGTGCCTTATTACAAATCCATGAGAAAGAATTTAAATCCGTCTCTCACTGAAGTGAGAATCCATTACACTGTGAAAAAAACTAAGATTGTGTGGGCCTGTTGCTGCCCACACTATGGCTCTGCCTGCTGTGGCAGTGAAAAGCAGCATACCCAGATGAGACCCCTGCAAGGCGCTCTCTGAGGTGAGTGTCTGACCATGTACTTATCTGGCATCTTTTACCTGGGCACTGGCATGCTGGGCTGAGCAGGCAGTCTTCTCTGATATACCTCCTGCCCTGACCATGAAAAATTCATATTTCTGGCCAAGCACCAGTGATTTTGCTCATATTGATGCTCCTTGCTTGGATACAAGGAAATTCTGCACCAGCCTATCAAAACAGAATTCAGCAGCATCCCTCCTGCTCCTCTACTCTCACTTTCACTGTATGATATTTTGGCCAAGACTACATCTATCCAGTGCAGTTCATCCCTTTTATGCCCAGAGCTCTTTACACCTCTCACAAGGACAGATGCTCTCACAGAATCTGAGACAGATCTTGTCTTATGTTGTCCCTATCCCTGCTAAGAGGGTGCACCCAAGGAGTTGCATTCCCTTCATCTGCCTGTGTCACTCCTATGGCACCCCAGGGCTTTCAGAAAGAGAATGACATGTAAATCAAATGGTTGCCATTGATAACAAGTAAAATCTAATCTAACCAAATCTAGTCTAATCTAGTGTAACTGCCACTATATATTAATGTATGGTTTAATAAATGTAGTTATATATATATAACATTTTACTTCTATATTACTCTATATTGGGCTGCAATATAATTATAGATCCATTGCACCAGGAAGTCTTTTGATTTGAGGGGGAAAAAAGAGATTGGAATTGAATAAATTATAGATTAGAAGGGAAATATAAAATGGACTGCAATGGCTCAGAGAGCATTGGAATTTGAATTTTTATAAGGATTTATTATGTTTACTGTATCTGCATTAGTAAAAACTGCAACTGCCTGAGTAAAACTTTTTTCAGCTGACATAGCACACAGCATTTATTTTTCTCTTTCTGCTAAAGAAAGAAGAGGCTTTTTTTTTGAATTAGTGTACTGCAATACTAAGTTTTATATTATCTATAAACTAAGGTAGTAAAAAAAGTCACATCATTTTAACCTTGGAATCCAAAAGGGAATGTGGCGGATGCGTTAAAATTTAATGTTCTCTAGTGTCTGGTTAAGTGGTCAGTACTGATGAGTGGGAGTTTAAATTTGTCTCACAGTAGTATATTTTCTCGTCATTTTCTTCCCAAAGGTTCTCTGAAGTTTGGGCTGCATTTCTGAAGCAGCTCGGTCAAGCAATCAATCTGCTGGTGAGAAGATGAGAAGATCTTGACTGAAGCTTTTTTTGGTAATTTGAAGGTCAGCTAAATATCAAACTCTTTTCTCATATCAGAGTTATTTTCATTGTGCTGTGTGTCTTGCAACTAAGTTGTTTCAGTCTTAAAAAAATACATATATATATATATATTTATGCATGGTTGCTAGCATGTTCTACATTCTTCCCTCAGATCCCAGACCAGGAGTTGTTCAGGTGCATTTGACACCTGTCTAGATAAAGCTGGTGTCATGAGTTGTAATTTTATGATAAGCATATATGTGATAATGTCCTTACTCTACAAAGACTTGTGGCTTTTACAGTATCTGTCTTGGCTTCTGCATTCTGGAAAAACAAAGTATAAATTATTCATCAGTAAACTACACTAAAATACATTTTGATGCAAACTCCCAATTCAGTCAGTGACAGTTCTGGATGAAAAGCTGAACTGGTCTGAATGAACCCAAAAATTTTCCCTTCTTTTTATCTTCTTGTCTTAGATCAAAGCAAATGAAAAGCAAACACAAGCTCTCTGGTTGAATGGAGTAAACAAGGCAGTTTCATAAGCATGGGTTTTCAAGAAAGTTAGACAGATATTTTACTCTTTTAACTGTTTACTAATATGTAAATCCAAGTCAAATGTAACTGAATGGGTTGTTCTGGATACTGAGGTATTTGCTCTTTTTCAAAAATGTCTGTTTTCCTCTTAGTTCTTCCCTGTGCTTGTGTAAAATATTGTCTTGTCTTCTCTCTGACAAACCTGACAACGAAAGATGATGCAGTGAAAGCCTATGGACTACATGTTTGTGTGGTTGTGCCTAGTGCTTGCAAATCCTATGGGATAAGAGCTGCCATATAAATGTAAAGATAAATCACAATCTTCTTTGAACTGATGACCCTTTCCTGCTGTCATTTTTGACAGGATAAGCAGCATGAATAACAATTCTCAGAATAAAATGCCACAATAAATCCTATCCCTTTCTAATTTTTCAGAATCTAGGCTATCTTCACATATTTAAGGACTTATCGTTGAGTATTTTTGTCAAAGTGAAAAATAAATAAAGGGAAAGTTTAGGTTAGAATAAACTTTCAAAACAACTCTAAACTTGTGGGTTTGATTTGCAGTTCCAGAAATGAAATACGTACCTCTGACTGTAACTCTTGCTGAAAGGCAAGAAAATTGGGTTACTTTTTATCTTTTTATTTCTTAGACCTACCTTTTTTTTTTTTTTTTTTTTTTTTTTTTTTTTTTGGATGTTTTCCATAAGCCAAAAGTCCATTACCCACAAAAAAGATTCTACTGATTTCTTTGAAACTTTGTGCATTCTCAAACATTGACTGAAATATTCTGTTTTCTCAGTATCTGGGCTTACATTTCTAATCAAATGTTTTATGTGAGATACATAAGCCAGGTCTTGCTTGTCTATGAAATGCCATAGCATTTCATTAAAATACTAAATAATTTTTTATATCTAGCAAGCACATATGCAAAGAATCTTTGTTACCATGTTGCTTTCTTTGTGATTCTTACAAATTATTTCATTTAAGTTTACTGATCATTTTTTTAAACTTTTCACTGACAAAAATAACATTTACATTACATTTGTCTGAACTTTAAACATACATTATTTGGAATTTTAGACACTGCCAAACCTCACAAATATCAGTGCAACATTAAAGCAACTGGAATGAACTGGCTCTGATAATACTTGTGCTAACAGTCTCAGAGTTTGCAAATTCAGTAGTCTTGTTAAGGTCACATTGAAAAGGAAGGTGCCCTTAATCTGCTCAGGAGTTGGTCAAATTGTTGTAAAAAGTGCTATTGCTTTTATTTTATTTTATTTTGTGGGATGATTCACTATATTTCTTTCTGACTTCCTTCTTTTTGGCCCATGGTTTATTGGACCTGAACCAGTGACTCCCACTGGTTGAGAACACAGAGGGTTCCCTAAACTCATTAGTGGCATGGAAATTTGCCATCCCCATTGTGTACCTCTAGCTTGGCAAGCTGATATGATGACACAAGCTATTTCCAGCATAATCCATCTAGTTGTCTTTTTCCAAAGGGAAACATCACTTTTATTAGAGGCCAAAAGTGATAGATGACGTTGGGATTTCAGGACCTCTTTTTAACTGCCAGAAAAAGACTAAGCAGTGCCATGAGTTAAAGTGTTTCTCAGGTAAGTGGTTGTCACCATGGTTATGCATGAAAGTCACTATCCACTTTCAGCTTTTGACCTTTTCATTCAAAGTGAATTTTAATAACAAAAATCCTGAGCATTTCGAAGGGAGTATAACTCCTATCAAAGAACAAATATTATTGCATAATACAATTAATACCTAATGTCTCATGATTCATCAAAGGATGTCTTTCTACTCTCTATTCTGAAGAAAGAAATGCAGTGAATATAACACACATTTATTGCAACTTGGTAAAGAGAATGAGAAAAAGTCAGGCTGGCCTAAAAGCAAATTTAACATTGAATCAGAAATGCCATATTTTAGAGGAAATAATATTGTTTCAGAGGCATCTTGCATGTTGCAAATCTTTACCCAGTAAAGTTAATGAAACCTTTGGAAAACTTTGCTAGAAGCACAGGGTTTAACTCAACAGTCATTGCTTCATCTGAAAGAGATTGAATTAGTAGTCTGTGAAGCAGATGATAATATTGCCTTTTAAAATGTAAAATGCTGGAAATGACATAAGAATATACAGAACTGGTGCTGTCTCTGTCACCAGGCAGGAGATGGACTGTGCAACTTAAAGGACCAAATCCATAACAATATCTGTCCATGACCACCTGGCTGCAAATGCCATCAGTTTTGCAGCTCAGACTTTCAGCTGTCTGCACATTATCACCACTCATCTTCCCATATGTGCCATCTATCTTATTTTTGCCACCTCAGATGAGGATTATTTCCTGTTCCTATGGGTTTCCTTAAGAAGAAAGAGAAGGTTAAAGGAATACTATTCTTAAAATTCTATCTGTGAACTTCCTTGCCAGCATGGCTTTTGTGTCTTTTTTTTCAATTGAATTATTCTTGGAAACCATGAGCAGAAGCCATCTCACCACAATGCTGATGTCCGAATCTGAGCAAGCCAGGCCCAGGGCATGCACCTTCAGGGAACATGTCCACTCTTCCGTCAATTTTGGGCATTGACTATAGGATAAGTCTAATATACTCATTTTCCTCTTTGGGATCTGCAGATAACGCAATATACACAGAATGCTTATGTACGTGTATCTGAATTTAAAGCCATGAGCACATAGAAGTAGAATGGTTCTTGAATTTAGGATGATACGGCAGAATATGTTGTCTAAACAGTTTTCACTCTTAGTTTGCTATTTTATTTTTTTCTTTTTCTCCTCTAAAAAAATTTCTGTAATTAAAAAAAATCTAGTTTTGTCACAGAAATTTATTTTTTTTTTTGTGAGAGCCAAAATTATAATATTTTAACCAGTAACTAAAAGATAATCTAACTGTTTCATCAGAGGTAGAGTTTTCTCAGCTATATTTCTGTTTCCTACAGATCCATACTAACTACAGCCTCTACATGGCATTACCAGTTCTTTCTAAAGGACAGAAGAGAAGACAACATTGAAGCTTTCCCTGAAAAGGCAATGGAAACTCACCTCAAAGAATTTGTTCCCTGAGCATTTTTTCAAGGTAACCCAAACTGCTGAAACAAGTTCTGACAGTTAATTGCAGATTTTACAGTTGGTGAACACAGAAAGTAGATCTGAGCCCTATAAGTTGATCTTTGCATTCCTACTGTGTTCAGATATCCTTCAGGCACTCATACAGAAAGATCAGCTCTGTTTTTTAATTTTATTTCAGTTTCACATGATGTGTCTGAGTCCTTGTACCTTGTAGAAACAGAGATCTTGACTGCAAGGTTTGATTTCCCACTGTGCTCCTTACTGTTGCTGTACACTGAGAGGAGAGCATCATCTGCCTCAGCAAAAACTCCTGTTCTGTTTAACATGGTATGGGGTCACTCAAAACACAACTGGGAGCTTTGAAAGTTTTGTGCTGAGGCTGCCAGCATCTGCATGGCACCAAGTTCTTTGAGAGTAACTACTGACTGTGTATCAGTTCTATATTCAGTAACCTAAAAAGGAAATCGATCCAGATGCACCCAGGGCATAAATGTTTAATACCTTTTATTTTATCTCTTAAAAGTACTTTTAATTAAAAACTGTGACATCTTTCTTTTTCCTCCTTGTAGAAACCTGCAGAGGGCAGGAGTTATGATGATGCAGTGTAAAAATGTAATCTTTGGCACTTTTAGAACAGCATCATATATTGCTTGCTAATTGCAGCAGAATATTTTTAGAGAAGCTTAAATTTGTTCTTCTTTCATAATATTCCCCAAAGAAATATAACAGAGGAAAAGGTAAAAACCAAGTTGCACTTCTAGATGAAGGTTCCTTAATCTCTTCCATAGATCTGTTACCACTAAAGGCCAAGACCTTTCCTTTTTAAAAGCAATATGCAGTCATCTGCTGATCTTGCCTAAGCAGAAGTCAAAATGATTTTGGAGATGATATCAGATTTTAATTTTTAATGAGGCTTCAAACTGCTGCCACAATTTTTTCATATTTATACCAGCAGGCAATTCTATAACTGAGACTGTTTTATTAAACTTGTTCTGTGTTTAACAAAACAAAAAGCAACTGAAAATAACAGCAAAAACTCCAGCTCCTTCAATGCCAGATGCTAACAGATTATTTCTTTGCCAGGAAATGATTGTGTCAAAATGAAAGAAAAATGGGATTATGTGAAAACCCCTGTTTATCTGTGTTAAGAGTTTTTGCTTGCCATGTGAAGACACTTTAAACTGTAAAACCCTAAGGAATAATCAGGGATGTCTTTCTGCCTCACTCCGTTCCTATCTCATTCATGCAAAAGTCAGTTGTAGATCAAATTAGCTTTGTATAACTTTTTGATAGATAAAGTTTGTCTTTGGAGCTATTCTTCCAGGTAATATCTGAATTTTCAAGGATCCATATGCCTTCTGTTGGCAGCAGGTGTTTCAAAAAGAAATTTATGAACACATTTTTGGGCTGCTTTGCAATGCAGACTCAGGGGGTTGTGGTCTACAAACCAGTGTATGAAATACTCTTCATTTCATTATTTCCTCTTTGCTGTAATGCAGCACAACTTCACCAAATGTGGTCTTTATGGCTGTATTGATCTTGAAATAGCTCATATAGAAAGTTGATTATTTAATCACAATAAAAACCTACGTATTTTATTGCTTTCCTGTGGCTTTTTTCCTTACTTTGCTTTCCCTGCAAAAATAACATTTTTTTTTTTCAAAAACTCCCTCAATATTTTTATAGGTATTATGAGCTCTTTTCCCCTCCCTCTTCACCTGTTTGCCTTCCACTCTGCTATCCCCCTTTGATTTTAATTTTTAACTAGAATACAAACGCTTCCTCTACTGCTGAAATGCATTATTTAAAAAAAAAAAAAAAAAAAAAAAAAAAAAAAAAAAAAAGCATCTGTTCCAATTACCTTCCTATTCATGGGGCTATGATTGACTTGAAACACTTTCCACAGAGAAAAAGATGCCTTGATTTCTGGACTGAAACTGTTGCTTGTGATAGAAATACTTCCAAAAGAACCTCAGTGTTTAAATCTTACAATTTCTGCAAATGCTTTATTTATAACCTAAGGTTCTTTCCTCATTGTAAGGCAGAAATGTGGAACATAAAGCTTTTTCAAATATAGGTAACAAGAATTAGGGCAAAACACTGCTGCAGAACAACACAGCAGGAACCATAAAACAGAACAGATAGATACAACCCCCCCGCCTTCCTTAATTATAAGGTATCCACTGCAGTATGATAAATTATTACTGCTCATTATTGTTGCTTTATAACATATCCAAGTGGATTCCAAATTTCCAGGAGTGGAACTAGGTCTTCTCATGACAAATGCTTTAAGGATGTGTAATAAATATTTATCTTATCTTCAAAACATCCCAAAGGCAATTCATCCCATGTACTAGAAACACTCATCTATTACAAAACTTCATTTGTTGCACTCTGGAGATGCTTGATCTTCTCCATCAACTTTGTAAAGAATTCCTTTGACTAGGTTGCAAACACTTTTATAATTAAAATTAGGTGAGTCCCACATGAAATAAATGCAGATAAATGGGCCATATTTAAATCAAAATATTATGTGCCTAATTAAGCTATAAAATCTATGATGGAGTTTACTATCAAAACAGTGGTGAATAATTCAAGTCATCTATTCTCCCAGTGGAGGCAAGAGATATGCTACAACTGGAAAGTGTATGGCAGATGCTTATGAATAGAGACAATATTAAATATGTTCTCTCAGTGTCACAAAGAAGGCCAAAAATAATTAATGCAAGAATCTTAGGCCTCTGAATTAAGTTATTAGTCACTCAGTGTTTTCAAGTTGGAGAGAGGCACTCACAAAAGCTTAAATCCAGCCTCACATCTTCTTTAGTCTCCCACTATAGTCAATGGAATGAAATAGGATCCTACACAGACTATTACTATGTTGATTTAGGTGCCTGCTCTAAATTGCTCTCTCCATCAACCACAGCAGAAACTTGAAAGAGATTAGTCTCACTCAGCTAAGGTCAACCTTCTGCATACCTGTTATGCAAAAGCCTCAGACAGGAAAATGTGTAATGGTGTCATCATTTTGATGTCAGCTTCACGGAAATCTGTGCAAGAGAACAAAGAAATGCCATCCAGGGAAAAGCTCAAGAAATGGGTTGTCTAGAGCCTCATAACGTTCAACAAGGCCAGCTGGAAGGCACTGCACCTGGGTCAGAGCAATCTGAGATATGGGTAAAGACTGGGAGAAGAATACATTGAAAGCCCTGAGGAGAAGAACTTGGAGGCTGTCATAGATGAAAAGCTGAACATGAGCCAACAGTGTGTGCTCACAGCCCAGGCAGCCAACCTCATCTTGGGTTGCACCAGAAGCAGCGTGGGCAGCAGGGAGAAGGTGGGGATTCTGACCCTCTGCTCTGCCCTTGTGTGACCCCACCTGCAGTGCTGTGTCCAGCTCTGGGGACCTCAGAAAAAAAGGAAAATGTGGATGTGCTGAAGTGTGTCCAGATGTTCAGAGGGCTGAAGCACCTCTCCCATGAAGACAGGCACTTGGGGTTGTTAGGACAGGAAAAGAGAAGGGTCTGGGCAGAACTCATTGAGACATTGCAATACTTAAAGCATCCTTGTTAAAAAGAGGAAGCATTACTCTTTAAATGAGCAGATAGTGACAAGATATCAGGGAATGGTTTTAAACTAAAAAAAGTAGAGATTTAGACTAGATGTTAGTATTAAATTCTTTACTTTGAGAGTAGTGAGGCACTGGAACAGGTTACTCAGAGAAGTTTTAGATGCTCCATCCCTGGAAGTGTTTAAGACCATGATGAATGGGGCTCTGAACAACCTGTTCTACTGGGTGGCATCCTTGTCCACGTCAGGAAGCTTGCAACGAAATGTTTATTAAGGTCTCTTCCATCCCAAGTCATTCCTTGGCTCCATGAAGAAATGTGCTCTTGTTTGCAAGGTTAGCTTACACGAGAAGGAGACTCTGCTGAAGATGCACCTTTCAACATTATTTATAGACAGTGTGGAGTTCAATTAATGACATCTGAAGGAAGGATGAATAATTTTTCTTTTTAAAAATACTTCTATAAGAAAGCTAATTTGAACCATACGTATGATCTACATGAACCCCAGACTATTTTGTTTCCATTTTCATGCAGGTCAGCTGGAAAGAAATTTCTGCTCTCTGCCACATCTGATTTCCCTGTCAGTGTTCAAGGTCCAGGATCATTGGGTGGTATCAAACTGTGTAGTCCAAATGACATAAAAATGACCCTGCTTCTGTTTTTTCTCAGTTTAGAATTATTATTCCATTTTGGAAATATCTTAGAACATCTAAGCATTTCCATAATACAAGGTTTTACAAATTTACAGAATACAGTCAGAAATCTTTCTGAAATTGCTTTTTCTCAATGAATTCTGGCCGTTCCTTTGAATGGCTTACTGGTAAGCACAACCTTAATGTGGCGGGGTGCTTGGTCACTTCTAATCACTTTTGCCCAATAAGGATTTTTCCACTTCAGCTCATACAAGGGCTATCAGCATTGCTAGAGAAGGAAGAGAATTGATTTCTACTCTTCTATAGAATGAGAATTATGCAAGAGAAAGGAATTTATGGGAATCTGGCTATGGATCTGGGAGCTGTTCAGCTGAAGCAGAGGGAGGGAGGATCAGCTCCAGAGGGCCTACTGGCCAAAACATTTGCCACCAATCAGCTTGCACCCATGTCTAAGCTTCAGGCAACATTTCTAAATACTGCTCATTAATCCAGCAGGATTGATGCCTCAGAGCAGACCATCAGAGGTAAGTATAATTTACTGCAGGAATGTTATGCTAAAAGGGTGCTAAATAGAAATATTAAATGATCAAATCTCCAAAAAATGGTGCCAAGGCTGTCTGTCCATATGAAACTTAAACTTACATGAACGTTCATGTAAGTGCTTATATGAATGCTCATTATAAAGCCACAACTAGTGACACATTCATCTATTCTTCCACACAAAAACAATACCTTATCACCCTGCTTTTCCTACAACTTTTACTTTCTATATATATCATCCTGGAATTGTGCACACTGTTTCTCTACCTTCCTGACAAGCTAATTTGACTGGAATAGAAGCTTCCATAAATAACAATTGTAACTAGGTTACCACACTATGGCCTATTTATCCCCTTTAGCAAAGCAATCCAATAAGCCAGATGAACTCAAGAATTTCCTCACTCTTTCTGAACAATCACAGTTACTGATTTTTTTAAAAAATTGGCAGGAACTAGAAGAATAAAATTAAGAAATTGAACAATGAAAACTATCCCGTTTATAACACTAAAAAAACTTCAAGAATCTTAATTTATCTCTGATTCTTTTACAGCTTACTAATCATCCTTTTTAACATATTATTATTATTGCAGGAGACCATACCAGAAATTGCAGATCAAACTTTGCAATTTCCATTTGCCTTTGCAGGAATTTGTACTAGGCCCAGATCACACATACAGCTATTCTAAAAAATTCTCTTAGTATCTTCATATGTGCTCAAATAGCCTTTTCTGTGATAATGTTCTTGCATTTGGCAGCTGACGAGATCGGAAAGTTTACGTAAGTTTAGGAGAATTTCCATCTTCTCTTCTCCTCTGACTCTCAATACGACCAAACCTCTGAAACAGAGAGAAAAGGTGAATTAAATGAAATTCGGAGAGACCTGATCCAATTTGTGAAAACCAAAATTAATCTAAACTCCAATGCCCATGTATTTTGTACTGTAAGACTGAAACCCATCATCTAAATTTATAGATCTAAATCTTCTTGTCCTTCTATAATCATATAATCACTGGGAATACAGAAGCACATTTAGCATACAGTCTGTCTGTTTCATACAGAGATGTTACAAGTAGGTGAATCATACCCTCAAAATAACTATTACTTTTCACTGAGTTATAAAGAAAACCTAAAGGGCCTACTAAAGAAGGAGATAACTATTATTCTATCCAGCATAACATATGATTTTAGGATAATGAGATCAATATTTTGAAGAAAATCAAATTAAGATACTCTACAACGTGACTCTCAGCCCAGGAATATAATTCTTGGAAGATGTTAAAACTCATATCCAAACTTTCAGATAACACAAATACTTCTTGTGTATCAAATCTTTGAAAACTTTCTAAATTTCTTGCTTCATAGAGAAGATCATAGAATCATAGAATGGTTTGGATTGGAAGGGACCTTAAAGATCCTCTAGTTCTAACCCCACTGCCATGAACAGAGACACCTTCCACTAGACCAGATTTGCTCAGAGCTCCATCCAACCTGGCCTTAAATACTTTCAGGGATGGGACATCCACAGATTGATCCACAGATCAACCTGTTCCAGTTCCTCACCATCCTCACAGTAAAGAATTTTATCCTAACATCAAATCTAAATCTCCTTTGGTTTGAAGCCATTCTTCCTTGTTCTGTCAGGACATGCTGTTGCAAAAAGTTAATCTTTCTTGTAGGCTTCCTTCAGCTATTGGAAGGCCAAACAACATACTATGAAGCCTTTTCTTTCCAGGCAGAACAATCCCGATTCTCTCAGTCTTTCATCGATGGAGAGGTGCTCCATCCATGCAGTCATCTTGGTGTCCTTCCTCTGGACTCACTCCAAGAAGTCCATGTCCTTCTTGTGCTGAAGACCCCATTGGTGGATGCAGTATCCAGGTGGGGTCTTACAAGGACAGAGTAGAAGGGAAGATTCACCTCCCTCACAACAGAATCACTGCTTTTGAGTCCAATCTAACTATCTGCATGAATCTCCTCCCTATACACAGGGGAAATATATACACTAATTCCTGTAATGGTCCAGGCAATTTCTGCTTGACCTGAAACATGTATCTTAGAAAGACTCTAATGCTTTACTTGGGTCAGAGGTTTCAAGTAATGGAAAATACATTCTAGGCATGTTGTCCTAACCTCTGTCACCAAACTTGTACAGTGCATTTCTAGTTTAATTTTGTTGAGCTTTGACTTTCAGTCACCACATCGTACCATCAACTGGTCTGGCAGATTAAAGAGTCTTGCACTGTTAGAAGTTGTCTCTCTGTGTAGATTTTTTTAAATGTGGTCAAGTTACCTCTTAACCTCTTTTCCACAAATTATTTTTACAACATTAAAGTAGAAAAATAAAAAGGAAAGATGAAAGAAAGTTGCATTTAGCAAGTCGGTTCATCTGGATGTGTTCTGTTGAAAATCAATGTTACATTTGTGTGGACCTGAGCAAGGAGCATGTCTATTAATGATTTGTAGGGTATGGTTTCCAGGAAATTCTGTGAACATCAAATGATCGTCCTGCTGGTTTTGTTGATACTAGTTGAGTGGGTATCACCTGGCCTCTACTGAGGGCAGGGTTACTGCTGACTGAACCAAACGTAGAGCAGCAGCTGCAGGTTTTCTAGCAAAAGGAAGGGTGTAATCTGCGCTGATTTTTAAAGATAAAGGTCTAAGAGTGGGATTAACACAGTCCACTTTCTCTTTTTTTTTAAAACCTCAATTTGAGTGCCTCTCTTAAGTAATTTCAGGATTATTTTCTTTCATGCTTTATGATTAATCTGGGTCAAAAATGTTTCACTTCCTTTTTTTTTTTAATATGGCATTGTTGTAAGAAATCAGACTTTCACTGCCACTTATTAAAAAAATATTGCTTGAATTGCAAGCATCCCAGGAAAACTGTAGCACTTTTAACTTACTGCTGTAAGCATTCTTCTAATTAATTAAATCAGAGGAGATAGTTCCTACTAGAAGTGCAATACACAAATCCAGTCATCCCAGCCTATCTGTTGTTAGGAATGTTTCTAATAATTTGTGGCAGCCATTATTCTTCTCAGCTTGCCCTGAATATGAGATCACTCAAAACTCAGGTAAATTCTGAGCCATTTTCCATCTTAATCAGCATTTCTCATGGACCTGCTGTCAGCACAGCCCTCTGACTCCAAGGAACTTGCTGTTATTTAAAATGGCCTGAACTGATTCAAAACAAATGAGCTTCTGAAGAGTGTTAAAGTAGTTGTTTATGTATTATCTAGTTCACTGCTCATGGTAGAGCTACTACAGGCTCCCAGCTAAAACAGAGCACATCCTAGGCCAGGTTAGTCAAAGATATGTAATTCAAAATGCCTGGTGTACCAGTCATTCCCCCTGATACAGGTCTTCCTCTAAGTGCATTGCAGCCATTTGGAAAGAGCTCTGCATTTATTTTAAGTGTGTAAACTGCTAAACCAAGAAAAAGCAAACAGGAACAAATTATAAATATGAGCTGGGCATAATGATAAAGGATTTCAGAGGGGTGTCCAAAAGTGCCTTGGATATATCAGAGAATTTCCACATGGGCAGGATGGAAAAATCTTTTCTACCCCTATGGAGACAGCCAGATGTAGGCAAGTTACAATCCAAAGCCATTAGTGTGATGACTTGCCTCACAAATGTCTGCCCTTCTTTCCAACTCTAATCTGTCCCTTTCTATTTCACAAAAAAACTTGTGCATAATTCCTTGCCCAAACCCCAAGTTTGTACATTCATTTTCTCTAAGAAAAGATGTTTCTTTTCTGTGTTATAGACCAAGATCTAAAATCATACTGATACCTGCAGTGCTGTTTTCACAAATTTAAAAAAGTGATGTGTCATTTTTATGTTATAGTGAGCAGAATAGCAATGAGCAAGAATTGAAAAATGTTATTGAAGAAATTCCATATGTTTCAAGATCCCCTGAGATTCACAGAGCAGATGTGAGTAGAAATGGGATGCACTCCGAATTTCTTCTCACTAGACCTTTCCAACAGGTAGCCAAGACTTTTCAAACTTTCCAGTCTCTTGGGGTGCTTTTCTTCTTGATGTCACATAGAAACTCTAGGGAATGGCAAAGGACTAAAGATGACTGGAAAATTAGATTTTCTTCCTGAAAAAATTATTTATTACTTGGGTTACATGGGGAGTTTTCAAGAAATAAAATGAGCTTCTGAAAATCAGGAAAAAATCTTCCCTGAAAGGAAATATTCACAGGATTTCCGTTTTCTGAGAATTAAGAGGTAATTTTCCAGTGTCTCCCGTCTGTCTGAATCTGCTAACTCTCTACCTGAAGCTCCAGGGAGCAGATGTCTGAGGAGCCAAGGGAGCCAAACTGATGAGAAATATTAGGCTGCATCAGCTCCCAGTTGATCATCTAATGGAATCCAGCCCTAACATTTTCAGCGTGTGCAAAACTATGAAGACAAGGTCTCTGCTTGCACTGTTGTTTTACCACAGAAACATCTTTTTTTCTCATTTGAAGTAAATTTTTAAGTACATTAGGTTCAAAAGCACTTCCTGAGGAAGTCGGGATCATTTAAAACTGAGGCTGTTGTGGTCTAACGAGAAACTTGCTAGTGCAGGTTTATACAGCTGCACAAGTTACTGCTGATAAAACTAAGCAGCCCTTCAAATGCTCATGGGATAAGCTTGGAGTGAATATACAGGAGAACAGGCCTTTTCACACACAAAATTTTGCTTTCATCCAAAGGTTCTATGGTACCAAAAGACAAGATAGCACCCTGGACGTATGATTGATTTGGTGCTTTGTCTATGCTCTTTGTCTATGCCTAACAAATGAGGCAGTCCCCCAGAGACTTAATAAGGACCTGAACACCGAGCAGGGCCCACCCGTGCATGTTTATATCTGTGTCAGTGACTTTCTGTGACTGGAGAGTCTGGTTCAGTGGAACAAGACAGTTATTTTCCACCTCCCTTTTAGGTGGTTTTCTATGTGAATGAATACATGGATTTGCACACAGGTATTTAACTGCATTCCCATACATATCTTTGTGAACATTCATGTATCTTAGTGCATATGTAAATATTCTTTATATAAAAGCTTGTGAGAGGTCAGTATCTGACTCTTTACATGTTACAGTCAGAGTGTGAAAGCAATCACTTTGAAAAAAAAAAAAAAAAAGTAAGGGAAACAGATAGAATGAAGTAATTCTTGTTCTCTCTCCTTTGTTTCACAGCTGGCATTCTCAATGTCTGTTATCCAGCTCCTGCAGCTCTCTGTGTGACCAAGGGGAAATGGAAGGAAGCACAGGAATATTGCAACACTTGGGCAGCCCATCTGGGTTAGGAAATATGGGAAATATGCTGTACCCACAAGAACTTGTTGCTCATGATGGTAGAGTGAGTTGGACCCATACTCTCACAGGATACAGGCTTGTATTAGCAGGGCTGTTGAGGAGCAGGTCATAGATTATGGTTAGAAACTGCAAATTATCTCATTCCCTACTTGCAAGTTAGAAGAAAGATTCATCCTTGCTCTTAACCTGCCTACTGCTTCCATGCAAAACTTTTTCACTTGGGCTTTGTGAATCTAAGCAGTGTTGGGCACTATAAGCCTCTACTCTGATGTCTTTCTGCACAAACCATGTGAGATCAGGCAACCTCAAAAATATTAAGTCTATTATTAAACTTATGTATCAGTTTTTCATAAGCCACTGAACTGGATAAAGCAACTGACTGTTCCGTGGAAGGCTGAGTTTTACTCTCCAAACCATAATATATATAATGGGTTTTTTTCAGATATCAAGCAATTTTCCAACCTGCTGTTTGGACTTTGAGCACAGTTTTTCTAATATACATCTAAAACACACCAGACAAGAGATTTCTCTATTTGGTGTCCTTGAGATGATCTCAACTTTTATAATTTTCTTTTTGTCCATAAAATCCAGGCTAACAGTACTATAAATGCTGAAAAATGTCATTTTTCACCTCTGCTACCTGTTAAAATGCTGAGTGCACCATTCACCAAGGTGCTTCATTTATGTAACTATGCTAATTTTCTTCTGTCATTCTCCTCTTCATGTTGAAATGCAAAATGCTAAATTCATTAAGGCTTGTAAGGGGTTTTAATTTTTCTGGCTGGCACAAATTATAGAAATGTAGTCAATTTATCTCCAGTAAAATTTGCAAAGGTGGAATTTGAATGAAAAATGTTCTCAGAAAAAATATTCTTTGGGTTTTAGCACATGTTGTATAATTCCATTCCTGCTCACAAGGAATAATGAGAACACTGCCGGCACTATTCTTACTCCAATTAGTTTTTCCCTTTGCCTCAGCCTCCCTGGGGCCAATACAGATCTATCTGTTATAAAGATAAACTGTGTCATTCAGCCCTCAATGTTTCCAGGTGGACCTTAACCGAGTGATTCCCTTTGAATCATTATGTGATGAAGAAGCAGGGATTTTGCATTGATAAAAGCTTGAACTGATGGATTGCAGCTCCATCTATAGTCCCCAGCCCAGGGTGGCTGTGGCTCCCAGGAGCTGGCAGGGCATCTGTCAGGGGAGGATCACTACGTGTTTGCCCAGGTTTTGGTGAAAAGGCAGGTGTGGAGGGCTGAGGTGTTCGCTGCCCTGCCCTCTGGAGCTGCAGTGTACTTGAAAGGTGTTTGCACTGAGCTCCTCTGGAGCACTGCAACCCAGCTATGGCAGAATGAAATCACTTATTGCTTTCATAGCTGTTCCCAGCTGTACACAAAACAGCACAGGGGCAGCTCCTTAGATTTATCCAATGACACATTGATAAGGCAGCTACAGACATCTCAATTTAATGAATTATTATCCTTATACTCTTCTCCTAAGCATCCATTACTGACCATCGCCAGAGACAAGATAGAGCTAGGAAATTTCCTGATCCCAGGATGAAAGCTCTGAATAATCTGATCTCACGAAAAATTGATTGGAAATCCTTCAGTAGTTTTGCATGAAAATTGAACAGTAGAATCTGATGGCAATTTTGTCTATTTAAAATTGTTTAACTTTCAGATGCCCTAACAACCATACTATTGTGCTGCCCTTTATATGCTGGGAACCTAATTTAATATGTCCTGCCAAGAATGAGGGCTAAAATCAGACAACTGAAGCCTAATTGAAGTAATGAAATTGTGTTCTAAAAATAAAAATAAATCAGTAAAAAGGAAAAGTATTGAATTTCTCTGATTATTTTCTTCCAGACAGCAGAAGAGAAGAGCAATTTCAAAGCCAATGTGGACCTGCTCAGGCTCATGTGGCTGTTATGCTTTAACCTCATGCTACTAGAATTTTGGGAGCATTTCAGGCTTTTACTGAGTAATCCTCATTGGTAAAGCTGAAGTCAAATCACTGATTTTAAAGAAACAAACTAAGACTAATTTTAAGTTTTTTCAAGCAACTACTACCTGATTCTAAATAAGTTGTAAAATGCAATACAGTCATAGTCCATATCTCTTTGAGTTGTAGAGGTATGAATACAGAGGTTTTAAGTATCTGTACAAACAGTAAAATCTTTGTCCCACTCTGGTAAAGGGCACCATCCTATCAATTTAATATCATCTACACAGAAAGACTCTCCAAGAGAGGTTTTCAACAAAAGCTAAAGCTGCAAAATCTTTCAAAAGCGGGGCTCCTTGTTTCAGTGACTTGCTTCAGGCATAGTCATTTGTTGGAGGGGAAAGGGTCAAGACAAGGAGGTAAAGCCTCCTGGTTCACAATAGGACTCCTTCTAAAAGGAAAGCTCATAGAAATGGGAGAAGTAAGGGTCTGCCTCTTCAGTGACCACATTAACATTGATTCTCTTAAAATTACAAGAATTTTAATGACCAGAATAAGATCTGTTCAGAGCTTACACATGAACTACGAACTTGACATTTTGCTACTGTTATATCAGGATCTCCAATATGAATAAATCTGAAAAACTCCCATGGTCTGTCCTGGATTAGACTGCCTGCTGTTCCTGAGTTCTGCATGTATCCCAGACCCAGAGAATATGAACAATCTCAGAAGTGTTGGATTTGCCATGTGCCTATGGAACATCTACATGTGCATGTTTTGTGCAAAGTACCCATTTTCCTGATGCTGAATTCTTCAGGCCATGCTATAGACCCAAAACATTAATCTACTGACCTTGGCATTCTTTACATTTGCAAGAAAAAAGAGTCATAAGATCATCTACACTGGAAAGAACTTCTAAGAAAATCAACTCAGCTAAGTTAACCTAACACAGCCAAACTGACCATTAAACATTTTCTTAAGTGCCACCTTCACACACCTTAAATACATCAAGGGATGTATTGCTGCTTCCCTGTGCAGCCTGTTCCAGTGCTTGAAAACCCTTTCAGTGAAGAAAGGAAAATAATAGCAGCATCATTTGTCTCTGTTGTACTGCCAATTTCTAAACAGTGGCATGGCTCTATTTGAACCCCAGCAGGATGACATAGATAGGTCAGGGAGTGCTTCCAGCATCCATTAGGAAGGGAAAGGAAGAGATCCCATTTACCTCCACTACAGGATCAGGATAGATGATGCTTGAAGCTGAGGTTAACTAAAACTATAAATCTGGTCAGAGGATGAATCTCAGAGGGAGATACAAAGCAAGGTAGATTAGTCACAGGAGATTAGGACATTTTGTTTAAAGCTATGTTATTGAAGTAGTAAATAAAAGCTGTTATCTGATGGTTCTGGTAGAGTATGTGAAACCAATCAGTTTCCCCACACTAAACACTCTCATAAGCATTTATGGCCACAGCTTTGGTGAACAAGACAGTGCAGCTCTCATCACATGAGATCATCTTTTCTGAAAAACATTTATGATGTAGACAGATTTTGTTTCTGATAGCCTACCAAACCTTCCGACAAAGGCCACTGGCAGCATTTCTGGCCAAATATTTTTGACTGGAACTTCTTCCTCCCATGTTAGACTTTTTGACAAAAAATGCAGCCTTGTATAAGAGGGAAAATTATTTTCATTTATTGAAATATGTCCAAAAATTCTAAGAGAATAAAGGTACAGTTTACTGGGATGAACATAATCTATGTTTTTACTGTAAACCAAGTTACTGTGACACCCCACTACTATTTTTTACAGCCAGGACCTCATCTTTTCCTGAAAAATAAATTATATTTGCCAAAATTAAACTCTTCATTCTCTGCATTGCTCAGTTGCATTGAAAACCAGGAAGGAGGCAGATATATGAGGCCAATGCCTTCTCCACTAGTTACCCACTCTTAAAATTGGTTTGATCACTTGAAACCCCCTCAAGTGCACACAGAAAAGCCTGTGCACTCTTTTTTGAGATGGGCAGCATTGCAGCAGCTATCCAAAGATGGAGGGTGAAATGTTCCTGATGTAGGAATGGAATTTGGCCAGGGGTTCTGAAATCTGGACTCTCTCCCCCATTACCTTTGGACTGTGGAACTCAGAAAAAAAATTCTTTGCAAATCATTTAGGATCACTAAGCCACTCTCACTTTGGCTCTGCTCCCTGGAAGGGTATACCAGTATTTCTCATTTCTGAAGGGCTACAGAATTGGACCCCTCATTCATACACATATCTATAAATTTCAAGGGCTGTAGCAGAACAAGTGGGAAGGTGTCCTGACAAACAAGGGTAGATACACCAGGCAGAGGGTCACTAAGGTGATATTGAGCCAGTATTTCTCTCTGAACTGTCAGTTCCCTCCAACGACATGAAATTACTTCTTCCAGAATAGATTGGATCAGCTGTCCTCTCTCTTTAGGCTCTTCTAAACATTTCTATTTGCATTCCCTCTGGACACACAAGTCAAAATAGATCATCACAAGTTTGCAAGCTAGATGCTTGGAAGATTGTCCCACATCTGTGCTAAATTCCTTAAGAACAGAACTGAGGATACCTGTTAGAAATCATTATCCACGAGCCAAGGAAGAGATTTCTGTATAGTTCTGACTGAAGGCTTAGGGCAGTGTATAAGACTACAGGGAAACTAACAGTTTTGGAGAATTGTGCTTCTAATCTGATTCTGGGGAATTATAGTTTGACATTGCTTTGTCTTTTTTATCCTCACAAAGGACCTTTTTTCCCTTGTCACAGTGAGGTCTTTCTACTATTCACATTAGAGACTTTACATGAGCCTTCATAATTGTTTCGTATAAAATACATTGATTTCTATCATCTTGTTTAATGATGTGGTACATTGTTTATAAGATAATGCAATGAACCCACTTTGAACTCATTCTATTATCTCATAAGTAATGCAATAAAGTGCTTAACAGGGCAATTAAATCAAGCGATTTCAGGTTAATGTTATTAGACAATGTTCAAGAACATGCAACTTTTGTTTTGAGGATTGGCTTCCCTCTTAAATATTGGAAAATGTACTTTGCTAATGTTTTTGTTTGCATTCCCTAAGGTACTAATCATATTATTCATTGCTCAAGATCAGAAATATTATAGCAGTTTTCCAAACAGAGGAGAGAGTTAGTGTAGCCTCTAGTAACTTGCAGCTAAGCAATGGATCTAATAACCTTGGAGAACTCCCCAGGGTATTATGCAGCAATGTTCAAAGCTTAGGAGAAAAAGACACTTCATTACACAGACAGTAGAAAATCAAATACATGGACAAAACATAAAGGTTAAATATATTATGTGTTGGAAAAAAAACCCCATCAGACTGCCCAACCTGCATATCATATGTGATTTTAATTTTTGAAATGGATCCTAATAATTCTTTTTTAGACAGCACCACCTTTTTTTCCATAAACTGTTTTTGGCCCACCCAGAACTCAAATTCAAATAATCTCTGCCACATAGAATTACATTAGGAACTGTTCCAGTGAAATTAAATCTCTATTGTGCATCTTGAGTCTGCTCTAATGATTACTGCTCCACTGAGTATGTAATTTAAAGTCTCTTGTTAATAGATGAGGTGCTGAACACCAACAGCTAGCTCTTCCAAACTTCACAGTTGAAGAGCTGTCTGGCTTACAGCTGTAGAAATCTACTTCCAGTTGGACTTTCATGAAAAATACCTGACACATAACAGCAGGAATAATCCAAATTAAATATTATGCTATCATTTTAAAATTTTCAGAAGGAGTTGAGTATTCCAAAATTAAGAGTAACTGTGGACTTCTTACCTAGATTCAGATTTTCAAACTATGGCTAAAAAAGACCCTGATAAGCAAGCAGGCAAAAAACCCCACAAACAAAGCAAAACAATGGTTAAATCCATTATGCTCTTAAAAAAATATTTTGAACTTAAATAAATAAATAAATGATGATATAAGGATAAAAGAATAAATATTGTAACTGTCTGCCATTCTTTAGGCTGAACAGTCTCAGTTCTCTCAGCCTTTACTCATAGGAAGGTTGCTCTAGTCCCTTAGTCATCTTGACGGCTCTGCACTGAAATGTCTCTAGCACCTTCTAGTCTCTTTTGTGCTGAGAAACACCACAGATATGGTGGACTCAGCTGAATAGAGAGGGAGGATCACCTCTTTCAATCATCCGGAAATACTTCACCTAAAGTAGCCCAGGATTCTATTTACCCTCTTTGTGGCAAGGATCTATTTGCCTAGTTTGTGACCGCGGCTGACTCATGTTTGACTTGGTGTCTGCAGGACAAACTGCTTTCCAGGTGGGTGATCTCTAGCACAGGTTGGTGACTGGTTCTTGTTCCTCCCCAGGCACAAGGCATTTCACTTCTCCTTGTTGGACCTCATGAGGTTCCTGTCACCCCATTCCTCCAGTCTCCTGTGGTCCCTCTGGGTGGCCACTCCTCTTAATTTTTTTGTCATCAGCTAACTGCACAAGAGAGCTTGCGCCATTGCCCAGATCATAAAGGACGATGTTAAAAGGGCTGGATTCAGTATGGACTCCTGGTGTACACTGCTAGCTCCTGCCCACCACCTAGACTTGGTGCTACTCATCACTGCTCTCTGGGTGGTTTTCAGGCAGTTTTCAGTCAACTTCAGTGTCTCCTTGACCAGCCCATTTGTGAACACTTTGTCTATGAGAGTCTTACGGGAGGCAATCTCAGAGGCATTACTGAAGTCCAGGTAGACAGTATCCACTACCTTCATCTACCAGGCCAGACATTTTATCACACAAATTTATCAAGTTGGTCAAGCATGACTTCTCCTTGATGAATGATTGCTGATTATTCCTGATGATTTTCTTGTTCCTCTTGTGCATGGAAATGGTTTTTCAGCCTTCACCTTCCCTAGCGTAGTGGTGATGCTGACTATCCTATAGTTCTCTGGTTTCTTCTTGCATTTTTTAAAGATAAGACTGATACTTTCCTCTAGACTTCAAGCATTGCTCTCAGTCATCATGACTGATCAAAGGTTGTTGAGAGTGACTGCAGTGACGTCTGACAGCTCTCTCAGCACTCATGGGTACATTCTATCAGGGTCTATGAATTTATGTATGTCCAAGTTGCTTAAGCATTCTGTAACCTTACTCTTTTCCTCTGAGAAATTTCCTCACTCCATCCTTTACATCTGGCCTTTGGGACCTGAAACTCCTAGAGTATGGCATTGCTTGTAAAACCCAAGACAAAGAAGGTATTCAGCCATGCCCTAACAGGTCTCTCCTCTCCTTGAGCAATGGGTCCTCAGTTTTCTTATTCCTCCTTTTGCCAGCTATGCACTCACAGAAGGTCTTCTTGTCTTTGGCTACATGCAGAAGGGCTTTAGCTTGCCTATGTTTGTCCCTGGATGACCAAATAATGTTATGTTTCTGTATCCTTCCAGGCTACCTGTCCTTGCTTCCACCCTATGTATGCCTCTACCCTCTACATGGTTTCATGTAGAGTTCATGTTGAGTTCTTCTTGAATTCCATCCCATAATCTTTTACAAAAGTGATCTGAGTTTTCAACAGTGCTGAGCACTCAAAACCACCTACTGATACATTTGGGAAATTAGGGTGATACATCACTTACAAGGAAAACTTTTCAAGTCCTAAACTATTGTTTAGCCCTGCTGATGAAATTAGGAATTTAATTTTTTTTCTACAATTTTTTTGACGTAATCTTAAGCTGAATTTTATTAGGTCCAAATGACAGCTTTCCCCACCCATAACAGCTAAACATTCATTGGTTTTGAGTCCAAATTTTGCTACTTGAACTATTTGTCTCGGGTGCATATTTTGTTATTTCTACTTGTAAATTGCTTGCAAAAAGTGATTCACATCCAAGCATCTGATCACTTCTTCATAAATCTTTGCTATATGGTTCTCATAAATTCCTTTCAACCTGCTGCAGAAATGTTTTATGAACAGCAAGAATTCTTCACATTTATACACATTTTTAACAAGCACCGAACAGACATTAATTAAGCAGGACAGAATTTTCAGAACTGCCTTAAGAAGTTAATCCTGGGCTCCCCTTAAAATCAGCTACAGTAAGCATTAAAACTCCCTGTGGGATTGTAGAAACTTCATTGCAACCATAATGGTCTCAGTGATGGTAACTAGTACTCATCCTTTTAGACACAAAGTGCTTTAAATACACAGCTAAGTAAATGCCCCAGGACTGCAGATTAACTAAGGGGCACTGTTAACTCAGAAGGCTTCTGTCCAGCTGCATGTCAGCCAGGTTACACGTGCTGCTTGAGCACTTATGTCCATCATGAGAGGCAGGGCGTTGTTTGACAAGGCTGAGATGAACCTCACATGGATACTGTGATCTGCTTCTCATCCCAAAAAGAGATAAAGGAGAGGCACTCCTTGTGAATTTTCTAGACCTTATTTCAGAAAAATAAGTCTCCTGCAAACAGTACCTGAAATCAAAAGATAATTGAGGTTAGACAAAGAGGTTAGAAATTCCACACAAAGCAGAGTGTGTCAGGTTTACCTAACTGCACAACGTATTTTTCATTTGTTTTTGTTTAGCACTGTTGCTGAACATTCTGAAAAACATTTTTTGACTCAGCTGTACATACAAATTATTTCCACGCTTCAATTTTTCATATTACCAAACCTGAAAAACGTTCTTTCCCTCTGCTTTATTTGACATAAAGCTAAGCTACACCAGAAGGGCTGGCTTTATTATTAAAGATTGCTTAAAAATTACAGCTTCTTTTTAATATAGGGACTACATTCTATTGAATCCAATCTGTTGCTTTTCCTCCATCTTTTTTCTTTTTTGAGATATCTATCTCTAGCATAATTAACTAGCTAGTTCTAAAATGTAATTTATATCAGTTAAATGGGTCTGAATTACATTGTACTTAGAGAGGAAGAGTGAAATGGGAAATGCAAATGTGAGTTCGCGTAAGTTTTTAAAAAGTGAGCACTAATCCTTCAGGGACTCGAGATTTGACAAAAGAATTATGTGAATGATGTATGCTCAGAGAAAGCAATGTTGATAAGGAGTTAAATCCTGATGATTCTCAAGTGTGTGAACCGAGTGAGCCTGATTTTTATTTATTCTCTCACTCCACCTCACACAAGGATGGACAAAGAACTGGAGAGGGTGACTCTAGACGACTGCTCCTTACCTTTCAAGTCTATATATTGAGACATTCACATGGAAGTGGCTGTCCAGCCATCACTTCCATGACACATTTTCAGATTCTTCAACATCTCTTACTGAGTTTCTGATCTTTGAACACAACTGTATATTCCATGCACCAAGGTAATTACAGGGCTCCCACATGGCCATGGTACCATTCAGACCTCCATGCTGGAATCTGTGTATGACAGAAGCATTCTTCATCCAGAGCCTGACACTCATGCTTTGTCACTCTGGTTTACAGCTCATATCAGTTATAGAAATGAACTTTGTGCAGTTAAAAATGAGGTTCAACCACACTAAAGTCATTATAAACAGATGGTAATGAGTGGAAATTATATTAGACCACTATTTCCAGAAACTGCTACAGCAACAAGGCTCTAAAAAATTCCTGCTGGGATTCTGGACAAAATTTTCATCCCTCTATATTCAATATGGACTGAAAGAGAAGTCAAAGCATTCAGAAAGAACCAAACTGCAAGATAAAGACAGCTTACCTGGGTCAGTATGGAAAAATAGAACTTTACAACATTTTGATTCCTTTCCTACCATAAATAAGTTATGGAAGAAAGAAAGGGATTTTTTATGCTGAATGAAAGTTGTCCACATGACTGGAACCAACTTTTGCCAAAAACTGTGAGGATGTGTAGTATGAATAATTAATGAGAAATTTTTCAGAAGAAGACATGAAAGCAAAAGCTCACTCTCCAACAGTTTGCAGAAAAAGAATGTGACACAGCAGCAGCCATGAATCAGGAAATGAGACAAGTTGATCCAAAAGATCTGTTCTTGTCTGTCAGTAAATTTAAGATAATTTGAAGACACCTTTCTTTGCTTTTTTTTTTTTTTTTTTTTTTTTTTTTTTTTTTTTTTTTTTTAGGAAGGTAACTGAGTGTATCGTCTGGAGTTGTTTCGTCCTCGCCTACAAAGCATTCTGTATTTATGTGCTTTGAAAGTCAAAAGCTATCACAAAAAATAGGAACATCTCACAAATTGTCAGTGCTGGGATTTGCATATATTATTACAATACTTCCTAATTATTTCTGGTTCTATTTGCATAATGAAAAAAGGGAATATTTTCTTCTCAATAACAGTAAATATAAAACTGTGCTTGTCACTCCTCCATAGGGAAGGAACTTCAATTGTTTTGATCCAAAGTCTTAAAGTGAAAAATTTAGATATTGCTAAATAAAAAAGTAGGATAAAAAGCCAGATAAGATCCTCTTCAGGAACATCCAGGTTTTATATTGAAATAAATTTATCATTACCAAAACTAATTTACTGATAAATTAGTGATTCCTGTATTTTCTCAGGTGAAGTGCATAAATTATTAAATAAACATCTTGGTGATCTTGCAGGAAAGTAGATGCTTTAGTTATATTTACTTGTGTTTTACTAATAATGGGTCATGTCTAAGTAGAAAAGGTTTGTGCATTGTGGTGACACTTTATCCTAGCCTCACTTAGAGAAAAGAAACATTTTATTGATTGTATATCTGTCTTGTTTCAGAGGTCATCTGCCAGAACATCAGATACACTCACTTGCTTTAATGGCAGAGAGTTCATTTGTTGGTGTTCGGTAGAGAACAGAATAAAAAAATTATCAGTTATACAAAACCTCCAGATATATTTGATCCTTTTTCATACTTAGCAGCTAAAAACCTAGAATTGATGTCACCCTGTTCTCTTGGTATTCCTTCTAAGACTTCTGATAGTTTACATATTTGAAGTCAGATTCTCACACACTTACTATAAACAATTCTATGCTGTTTACCTAATAAACTCTATTGCTGACATTTCCTCCTGGTAGGAGAGACAATTGATGGACATTTTCTCAGACCAGTGTAATTGAAGAGGTTGAACCTCAGTCTTCCAATGTGGTCTCATTTCTGGAAATCTATATAAACTGAAAGGAAAAATTAAACTTCCTCTTCTTGTTTAGTGCAAGGCCTGCCAATAAAAAAGAAATAACAATTATTATTATTATTAATAATAATAATAATAATAAAAAATGTGTAAGTAGTAGTGCTAATATTTTCAGCTGTTGAGTATTCTACTCATGTATACAGAAGAGTAAATTCAAAGGAAAAATGCTAAAATAGTGAATCTGTTGAAAAACATGTAATGTGAGAGAACTTAAATATTTTCTTATTCATTGCTATCTCAATAGGACCTGTACCCTGTACACTTATTATTTATAGTTTACCACCATTTTATAATCCTAAAGATGTATAAAAGCTTTTTAGATTTTTAAAATGAATTCCTTTGAGATAATTTTTTTTTAAAAAAAACAAATCTATTTTTAATTCATTGTTACTGTGGGGGATCACATTTGCTTTAAATGTCTCTCTTGCATGTATAAATCAACAGAAGAACCTCAGAGTGAAGTATTAACCTGGTATGAGTTGCTACACACAATAATCAGAGTTTGCATCAGCCAGAAAATCATCCCATGGTTCAGTCTTAATTAACAAAGAAAATCTTGAATTTTTATTTAAAACATTACTACTCTCTTTGGATTCTTTTGTCCAGACAAGCCATCTTGGAGAATCATAATATGTGCCTTGTGAAATTTTTACTGTTTTCTTTCCCTTTCAGTGTAGTCAGGAGCAAATAGTGAGAAAAGTGGAGGAGTTTTTTTTTAGTTTGATGATTTGAATTGCAACCAAGGCTGCAGAGAAGGGAAAGAAAAACATAACTTGGGACAAATTGTCTACCTGACAATCCAACAATCAAGTACAGATGTATCTTACTTCTGTAAAATGAGTGTACTTTACATGAAAACCAGTAAGATAATATATTCAAATGCCCTTTGTCTTGTCACCCATATACTACTAATATACTACTAATAAAAAGGAATACATAGAAAAATACTAGAATTGACCTAGAACAGAACTTCACTGTGAAGTGTTTAGTAAAATATTGTATATATTGTATCTTACATATACAGTGCACAGGTATAAATTTTACATGCATATAGTATCACCCACCACTTGACAAAACTCTCCAGTAACTGTCCTTGTTCTATTTAAACAGTGCAACAGTGGAGCAACATCATTTTACCCATTTTCCAGGTAGCAAAACAGAAGATAGCCTGGGAAAACCAATTAATCAAACTTGTTGAATTGTTAGGATTTAAGTCCCCAGTGTCCTGATGTGTTATAGTGCTCCCCAAACAGAGTGAGTCACACCATGGTCTGAGGACTGTCCAAACAAGCCTAAAAAGGATTGCAGAGGGCAGGGATTTTTCTAGCACCTTTCTCTTGGGTAGATAGGATTGGGCTTCTTTGAACAGTTGAAGGCATCATTCCTAAGAGAGAAACTTCTCTTCTGTTTTTCTGAGTGTAGAGCACAGCTCTGTTCTGTTTCAAAACACAGAAGTCAGGGGTGACCATAGCATCCCTTTTTAATGTAGCAGCCAACAGAGGACTTCTTCTGAATACAGAAAATTTAGGCCTGAAACTTTTGAAATCATCACCCAGGAGAGCACCAGGAATCTTGATCTACCAGCCAGGTTGCTGCTCCGGAGACTCTATTGGTGATTCAGTCAGTAAGTCTTAATGTACAGTGACAAACTTAAGACAAATACCCAGTGTCTATCCCATAAGTGCCTTATCCAAGTTTCAGGGAGTCATTTACCCTCCTGAGATCCTTTGGTGTGACTCAGGGTGCACAGAGGGACATTAGAAGTGGGACTCTCCAGAGTTCAGTTGCTTGTGTCAGTAGGCAGTTGAAAGGACTTTCCAAAATAGAAATTTGGAGCATAAACGCTAAAAAATTCTCCGAAGCCTTGTTTCTGGCACTTAGACTGTGGTTTGAATCTGACCTTTTGTTTAACAGGTATGACATCGTTCATCTCTGCACTTTCTTCTAGCTGTCAGGAGGAGTTAATTGCAATCCATATGCTTAAGTTCACTTCTACAGAATCAAAATCTAATTATAACCCTGAAATTCTTTTTGTCCCCCTTTCAGAGAATAGAGGTCTTATAGACCCAATGAAAGAGGAGCATATATTCAGTAAATCTTTTTTTCCCTTGATGGTTTGGAATGGAAGGTAGCTGTATGTATTGATTTGAGGATTTCCTGAGGTTTTTCTAACACTGAGTTTCATCTACTGTGAACGTTATAATAAAATGGGGTCTTTTGGAATGACAGACTTTTTATCCATTAATTTTCATTCCAGACGTGTGTGAATAAAACGTTTTAGCTGCTGCTGCTCCAGGTTTCTCAAATGACAGTAAAACACCTACAGACAGATCTTCACCATAGGATTTGACGTAGCCTCATGGTAGCAACTATTAATACCATGCACTTCTCCAGCACCTTTTCTTTAGTAACTTCAAAGCACCATCTGGCTCTGACCAGACCTGTGAGATCAGGGAAGGATTTACATAGAAGATCCTTCTCAAAGTGTAAGCACATGCTGGGACACAGCGCTGAACATGAAAGAATACTGCAACGTCACACAACTGTTTTGCAACAAGGTTTAAAAAGAATAGGTTATCCTTTCGAATCCTGTGCAAGTCTACTGGGAGAATGTGTGCAATTCAGCCTTTGAGCTTCCCATGAAAGGCAGGGGATTTGTACTCCCCAAGGTAAATTAGTATAATGCCCTTGAATTCCAATTATTTCAGTGAAACAGTAGCAGCAGAGCAGCTGTCTTCCTCCAGATCTAAACAAAGGCTGAAATTTTTCTCACAACTAAATCATACAGGTGCAGCTGGGAGAAGAGTATGACCTGTAATTGCTGTTATTGATTCATGAGGGAGGAAGATCATATTTTGGCTTTTAGCTTCCACACTGGCAGTGGTTAGAAAAATGATCATTTTGCTTGTCTTTTGACCATATCTGACATAATGTCAATAAGACAAACTAAGCTGGGCACCCTGCAGTGCTGTTCTTTTCTCTGCAGACTCACTGTTCAGCACACACATCTCAGAAATGCTTTGTTGTTTTGTTCATACAGATCAGCTGCAGCATCTCAAACAACAAACAGTGCCTTGTATTTTCCAAGCAAATGCAGGAAACCAGAATCACAGTTATGAAAATCTGTATAGACTTGTTCTGGTTTAATTGAATTACATTTAAACACTTGTCTTAAAATTCAGGAAGTTGTAGTACTGATGTCTGAATAACTGCCCAACCTCTTGGGACATCAGACCAAAGGAGCTCGTTTCAACAGCTGTCACTTGACCTGAATAACTGGAAAAGATTCAGAACTCCTCCAGAAGATAGGGAGGAACACTCAAGCACAGAAATTAAATGGGACGTACCTTTATCTCAGTGTGATCTCACAAGATAGAATGTGTTCCACCTGCACACTCACTCCATTGTGTGATTTTATCCAATATTTGTGATTCCTCAAGTTGTCAGGTCTGCATACTTTTGTGAAAAACATAAAGTTTTTCCAGAAAGTATATTTCCCCAAGAGAGCACAGAACAACAAGCATATTGTCCCGTGACATCTTATTCATGAAATGCAATGCTTGGAATTCTATCCATCTTTTTCTCTGTGTACATCGGAGGACTCACCACGACCTATTCCCTTTTGAACTTAAGAGTAGAGCAACACTGACTTTGGAGGACCTGCACTGGGTCACATAATCAAAATTTTGGCTCACTGTCTGTTGCAAATTTTATCACCCAAAGAGAAAGAAAAATTTCTTTCCATTTGTAAACACGCTACACATGAAGTAATGATCTTCATTTCATAGCATGGCCTATGAATATTATTGTCAGCAGCTTTAACCATCACAGAGCAATCAAAAGTACCACAAAATAAAATCAAAAGCAGTCATCTTCAAATGCTAAAAAACAAAGAATGTGGGATCACTTCATTCTTTTAAATGAATACCCATCAGAGAGGGGAAAAATAGTAATAGAAACAAACTCAACCTCCTGACAGCAAATTTTTTTTTGTTTCGGTGTAGAAACACCGAAAGATTGTGACCTCAAATAACAGACAAAATAGGCAAAGTTTTTCATATGTATTTTATTCTTATGAGATTTTCTGAAGAAAATAACTGTGAATAACTTGGCTAGTGTGCTGAAACAGAATAAAATCTGTAAAGCCAAAAAAACTCAGCTAAACTAAAAGGCATTGAGGAATAATATACTTCTGTAGTCATTAATCCAAATGAAGTCACACAACACTGGGAAAAAAATACCTGAAATTGCAAAATCACTATGGGGCAAAAGAAATGGCAATACAGAGAGCATAAATAGAGGTGTCCCAAAGGATGGAATCACTTAGCTGCATAAAGAGAAATTAGGGGACTTACTGTGAGAATTATGAAAGATATGGTGCACAGGGAAAATTATGGTTAAGTTAAATTGGAAGTGAGTTTAGAATGAAAAAAAGATATTAACATCTGCATGCAATCCTTATTCAGCAATTTGGGTTTTATCATTGAAGGAGGTATTTGATTTAAATACTGTGGCAGAAATCCTAAAAGGTTGGATAATTTTATGATCACTAATAACATTTGTGATTATGTATGTTGCCATTATGATAAGGATAATCAATTTCATGCTATAAGGCATAAAGTTATCACCAGTGGGACATTGGATTTTTTTTTTTCCTATCTATTTAGATTTTTCTTGATCACCTTTCCTAGTCAGTTCAGTGGAGTATCCTCCAACACACACAGGTTAATTCCGGTTGCTTCAAAAAGACCTTATATAGGCTGTGAAGGGGTGATTTTTATCCTGCTAGGCTGAATTGCCTCTTTTTGGAGGTGATGGAATTTCTTTTACTGCAAAACAAAAGATGAATACAGGACTGTTGTCAAAATTAATTAATAAGTACTACCTTGTCTGTATACATTCATTTGCTAGATTAAATGGGTCTTGAGTCTGAATGAGGCTGCAGGGGGTCTCTTCATAGACAATATTGTTCTGTTAAAGTTCCTCCAGGAGAATCATCCTAATTGGGCTGGAGAAAATTGTCTTGAATCAATATCTTGCTGGCAATAACAGTTTGATGGTGGAAGGATAATTTGAACTGACAAAACTTAAGAGATTATATTTGATAGCATGCTTGATAGCAGTACCTCAGAAACTGTGAAGAAGTAAAACCATGGAAATAAAGGAAGAGTGCTGTTAAATGCTTTGCTACCCTTTCTGAGCCTCTCCCACTTTATAATACATGTAGTTTCATTTCAAGACCTTGCTTTATCCCTGCTGAATCAATGTAACCTGTGCTAATGAGAAGTCTGGCCTAAGCACTCATTGAAAATAAGGGTTATGTGAAACTTGTAAAAATTTTGAAATTTTCTGGAGTGTTTTTCTACTTGTAGATGAAAGACTATTTATTTTTGAAGTTTTTTAATTTGAGAAGGAAGTAATTGATTTCCAAAAATTCACATTTTTCAAGTGCTTAGATCTAAACTATAGATTAAGGTGAATTTATAAGAACAAAAGGCAACTTCTCCATTCCCTTTTTAAACGTGTTTATGATGACAGAAACTAATTTAAATTAATTTTTAAAAGAACAAGAAAAAAGTCTAATTATAGATATTCAGGTTTGCCTTCAACAAAAAGTAAACTGTTCTTTTCTCTAGTCCACTGAAAATTCCATAGTTCTAGCAGTGAAACTCACTGCACAGGTCTTGCTTCTGACATGACATATCTGTCATTTAAACTCAAATCCAGGTTCACATGATAACTAAGCAGAACCTGGAACATATATACCTTGTCCCTCATCATATTACAGATAGACTCAGTAGCCTGGCAGCCAACATTTGGTAGGACACATTTGGTTTGTGACTATTTCATCTTGAGATGAATATTCAAATAATTATTTGCACATTTAACATGGCTCTATTTCAGGGGGAATTTCATTTGTTTGCCTACATGCAGCACAGCCAGCTCAATCTCCAGCTATCATAAGGCTGTCCCTGTAGGTCCTGTGTTGCCCAAATCAACCCCATGGTGCTGTCAAGGGTAGCCCACAGATTCCCAAATCACTCCAGAGACCCAGTGCAGAGAGAGAGAGTAATGGCTCAAAGCCCTGTACATTCTTTTATTAATTAAAATGGTTATTAGTCCTAGGACAGCTGCTACATCCAGAAAGCTACAGTAACAGAGTGGAAAAGTGGATATGCCCCTTGCAAACAGCCCTTCCAGAGACACTCCTTTAATATGGACAGAAGAAGGACATAAGGACTTTGAATAAAGATTTACTTATGGAAAATAATAAAAGCTAACACAAATCCAAGGTTAACTGAAACATATAATTAAACTTCACATTTATTTTAATAAAATACAATATTGACTTGGCTCTTTAACGTAGATTAGGTTGTTGACATTACAGCAGTACAATAAACAAGCACTAAGCTTTTTACTAGCAGAACAGAAAATTAAAGCTGGTTATGACAAGACAAATAAAATGAGTTTATTCAGGACTGTATAAATCATCAATAAGAATTCTTAATCACTTGCCTCCAAAAAGCTAGATTATTTGATCTGCAACAAAACTGGGGCTGTGTCAGCAAGTTGGATGCAAATCAAACAACATTCAGACATTTCAAAAATTCTGAAAGTATGTGTCTGGAATACAGATGAAAACCAGAAATTCAGTGAGGCCTTCTTAGGGTAGTAAAAAAATAAAGTAGAGCCATTTTCTTACACTGAGATGTGGTTATTGAAATTACAGTCTCTCAACAGTGTGGTGTATCACATATAAAACACTATCTCTGGTTTTCTGACCCTATTTTTTGTGTATATTTTTAAAAATACTTTTCTTTGATGCTAGCATTTTATACAGACTAAAAGCTATGCAAAGCTAAACTGTTCATTTTCATGCTTAATCATATTGTATTACCTTTCACTAAAGAGCCACACAGTTCTTGAAAATGTTTACTATAATTTAAGACTTGCAAGGCGCAATAGCACACTTTGATTCATGTTCTTATAAGCAAAATTTTATTGCAATGTTTGTGATCAATAAAGATGTTCACTCTGGCATGGAGTTAATTTGTGTACTATCTGTTTACCTAAAACATAGTCTACTCCTGCCTCAATAAAATGCTTTTTCCTAATCTTACCATACAAATAAGAATTAAAAGCAAAATTTAAAAAAACCCCTATGTATTAAGTAATAAGAAGTGTATAAGTTAAAATCTATCATGCAGAATTTGTATGTAGAACTTCACATTTACCTGAACATGGATCTGGTTCATAATTCATGATAAAAGCTGAGAAGTGAATCTGTTTGGAAAATGGTCAGTCCTATGTTTTTTACCATGTAAGGATTTATTTTGAAAGAACCAAGGTTAAACTCCTGCTTAAAACTTTATTTCAGAATACATTTTAACATTTGCTCATGGCTTACTGATAAAAAAATCCAATATGCTCTAGAAGGAGAAAAAATCTTGAAGATATTGTGCTGCCAGTGCCTTCCAAGAGGAAGACACTGGCAGCACAATATCTTCAAGATTTGTCCAGCACTCCTTTGAATCTGATTAAGATACAAATGAAGGACACATGGAGGGGATTAAAACTTCATAGCCTTCTATTGCTTATTGACCCCTTTCCATATTCCAATGGCAGAGCTGCAAATAAAGCAGAAGTTTGGCCAGATGATCTCTTTGCTAAAAAATACAGAAGATATTGATCAAATGTTGGACAAAGAACAAAAATAAGGCATGGAGGTAACATGGAAGATTAAACATTGCTAAAAGAAGATTGTGTTGGGTTAGACTGCTGGACTATTTTCTTTCTCTAAATAAAAAGAAAAACACAGTACTTCTGAAGACTTGCACTTTGGTGAGTCTTTTGATTCAATACAGCAGGAAAAATTATATTCTCTGGAGAAGGTAGAAATTGTAAAGTTAGAGAAGAGGTGAAAGTGTAAATAACAATTTGTTGTGTAAATGAAAATTGATAGTCCATGAAAGAAGAACTGTTCAGCTAAAGAAAGATTATCAGTAGAGTTCATCATAGTTTGGATTCGAGCCCTTCTTCAAATTATCATTATTGAGGAAAATACAAAAGTGTGGATGCAATAATAGCTCAGAGTTGGAAGATATCTTTTGTTCAGAGAAAAAGCAAAATATCTCACAGAAAGAAAGAAAACCTGGATACTTCAAAGTCATGAACTAATCATAACTTCTGCTGTGAGCTGAAGGGTCACCACATAAGGCAAATGGCACAGCAGGGACAGTGAATTGCTGGCATGATATTACCACTCAAACAGAGAGGGCATCCAGGAGTGCATCACCTGGAGAAGTGCCTCTAGAGAAAGTATGTTTATACCACTGTAAAAGTGCTTATTGAGAGCTCACCCAGTATCTAAGAAAATGCAATAACTTTTGACCATTTGGGATCACAGTTAATAAATTTGTTGAAAGTAGTGAGGCATTCCTTATCAAGATAGGAGATTAAATAAGCTCATTTTCTTCACCTTAGAAGACAAAAAGCTGGCCAGGGTGCAAATACCAGTGAAGTCACTCATCAGTTCATGAGGAAGCAGGCATAAATAGGCCATGTATTTATGTATTATGCCTGAAAACAGAATGATGCCAAGCATCATGTTCTGGGAGAGTCTTTTGGCAGAGCAACGGGGACACAGGACTTCACAAATCAAACAGGGCTCCTGCCCAGATCATATTCTGTCTGCTCACCACATCATGGAGGTGGTGTTGATGAGTCAGAAGAGCTTTTTGTATATTATTAACTATAAAAAAAAGCTGAGGAAAGACTTGTCAGGATACAATGTCAGCCATCAAGGAACTACAGTGGCAGGAGGTAAGCTGGAAGGTGCTAATCTATTCCCCCAGTAAAAACAAACAAACAAACCAACCTAAGGGTTCCTTAGTTTACTCTTGGGAATAAGGCAGAAGAGTAGAACACACAGTGAGGACAATGGAATCTAGACTTTCTTATTCTTATATTTCATTCTCTGAACACAATTCCAAGACTGGATATAGGCTTCTCTGGGGCCAAGGCTTTTGTGACCTTACAGATTTTAAGTTCTCCCACTGAAGAGATATTCATTCAGTCTAACTCAGTATGCAGTCTTATCTTTTAGCTTCTGGCTTGAAAGCGCTTAGGTTAGAATTCAGGTACTGATTTAAAATACAGAAAAATCAGTAGAAATTTTCCTATTGAAACTGAAAAAAAAAAAAACCCAAACCACAAGTTAGCTCAAAGACTTTGCTGAAATAGTTACCCAAATAAATAAATAAATTCAGAGAAACAGGATTGTTTAGTCCTTGAAATAAACAGTAGTCCAGTCCCTTGGAAAACATTTATGGTGGTATAGCAGATCCTACACACAAAATGTTAGAGAATATATTTAAAGGCAAAAAAAAAAGTCCAGGACAACATACTGTGAGTGAAATATGATTCCGTCATTCAGTACTGCTGTTTTCTTGAAATGTTGTTGGGTCTGATGTGGAGACTGGCATCAAAATGCAAGTCAAAATATGTAGGGGTTTCAAATATGTGTTAGATATTGTTTTGGACTGATTTCTTTTGACATCCAGCTGTGTTTGTGTTTGGGAGCAGTGTTTGAAATCAAGGGTCATCTCTGCAGGCAACTATGCTGGGAAAAATTAACTGGCACTGTAAACAGAAAGGGTTTGAGTAAAATACAATTCACAGCTGAATGGGAAAACTTCAGACTGCTTACAACAGTGGGGAAGATTGTCATAGGAAAAGAAAATATTTCTTAACAGAATATGTGACAAAGGTACTCTTTTCCTTAGGATATTAATGAGTAATAATTTAACATGCTTCCCTCATTCTCCCATTTCAACAAAATCCAGATATACCAGGGTGCTGGCTGAGCAGAATTACTCTAAAAATAATAATTTCTTCCCCTTAAGTCCCCAGGGATCCAAAGACTCTTGATATTTCTTACTGTTTCTGGAATTGATCAAATGCTAGGAATTTAGATGATTACTTGGAGCATAAAAGACTAGATTTTGTATAGAGTTCAGATATGAATATTAAAAGCTCTGGAAATTAGCAGAATACAATTCAAGACCCTCAACAGATCAAAGAATTTGCAAACTGATGGGAATTGTCTGTTTGCAGCTGTCTTGTGTGAACAAGGGTGTTATGGTGGGCTTGGTTTCTGTGTATTGCAATGAACAGGAAGGTATGTTTCTCAAGTTGTGCTTATATTAGGAAGCCACGCTCTGTATTTTCCTTGTTGGGAGTTAGGTAATGACAAACCAGAGTTCATTTTTCTTTACACACCCTATAATATAGCAAGTCACACCCAAGACCGGTTTACTTTCAGCGCCTGCTTCCTGAAGAGGAAGTGTTTTTAGAAATGCACAAAATCATACTGAGATGAAGTGAGGGAGAACCTGGTACATATAACAGTCTTTTAGTCATGGAAGACTGATGAGATACTGAGATCTGCACTTATATTTCTCTTTATAGTTGGATATTAGTAACTACAATTAGAATTATTTATATACTTGCATATAAATTTCCATCCCTTCTCTGCTTTCTGTGCAAGCCATATTACAGGGAGGTCAAGATATATTCGAGAGTCACTCTGGCACCCTTTTAACCTCAGAGTAATAGGCTTGTTAGGGTAAAATGCCTCTGCTCCTCTTTAGGCACATAGACTAGGGTATGGCAAATTGTTCTGCAGAATTGTTGTTTCCCACATTGATTGAAATTACTTTAGAGGATAAGTGAAGATGTAGATCCTTGCACTCTAAGTATCTAAATTTGCTCAGATGAATCTTATTTCCTGGGACAATGAAGTTTGTCTACTATATATATATAAGTTTGCATAGCACTAGTATATAAAAAATGGGTGAATGGTAGCTCTGATGCCTCTGCCATCCTAATAAAGCTGTTTATTGAAACACAGCAATTGCACTTGAGAATTGGAGTCCTTGAGAATTAGGACAGTTCTCAGACTTCAGCACTAGCGAGGTCCAGGTGTTTCTGGAAAACAAGCAAAACAATCAAGAAGCTGACAACTGCAAAAGATGAACAAAGAATCTCGCAATCACAGTTTGACTTAATTTCACCTTGAAATTGAAGCTTCTCCCAGGTTCAAAAGCTTGTTAATTATTTCTAAAAAAATCTTATAGTATATGTGAATATTCTTTCTTGCCCTATAAATGTACATTTCATCTAGTACTTCAGGTAAATGCAAAGCCTCTGTAATAGTTGCTCCTACCTGTCCTTGGGTATTTCACACAGAAATGAAGATGTCTAGCCCATGCCTATTATACTGGCCACATGGTAGCACACATGTTTCAAAGAAACAATGCAAATAACAAGTGTCACTGTATCAGTTTTTGGCAGATGAGGGTTAATTCATCAAGATGCTAAACAAATTGATTCTAGGAGAGAAAATCCTTTACACAAGCTCTTAAATTGGTGATTTCCAGCCTTTGTCATTTGTAGTGTTTTCAGAAGTACCACCTCTGAGACAAATACAAATAGCATCTATGGTACCACATTTCTTTGCTGTTCTCTGAAGTCACTTTAGAAGTCACTGGTTTTCACAAGTATTGGGTAACACATTGTCTTAAATGAGGCATTCCTTTTTACCTAACCATATGGTTATGTGCTTAAGTAGAACAGCTCTTCTAGTACAAAATATTCAGAGCATCTAGTATATGTGTGTACAGTGTCAGGTACAATAAAGCCCCACTGTGTTTAGCACATACAGGAATTTCTGCAAATCTATGTAATTACTTCCCTATAATTTTTTTCAATTGAATAAGTACAGTCTCTGGTTCATGTATTTAATCTTTTTCTTCATGAAAGCATTGGAAAAGCAATCTAAACCACCAGTACAACATTTCTAGAGAAGAAATAGAAGTGAGATTTAGATGTATTTTGTCTTTTTATTTTTTAATCTGAGGCGGCTGATGTCTATTGTCTATGTAGTTTTCCTCCTCATTAACGTGCCAACGGAATTTCATTTATTGACTGCTAAGGAAGAATCTGGAAGCTTTAATTTTCTTATATTCATTTTAATTTACTCTCCTTCTTAAATGCTAAGTTCACACCTCTACAGTGCATAAAAAAATTAACATGTCCTCAATGTATCCAGAATTTTATGGCTATAGAATACTGGGAAACTCCATTGTTTGGTGGCTACACTAAAGCAGTGTCAGTTTTTATTCTTCCTGCTCCCAGATGAGGGTCTGTATATGGAGGAAGGATACAATAGAAACATATCTTAAAAGTTACTCATTTTATTCAAAACATAAACAAAAAGTAGGGGATTTTGAAAGTGCTCAGTGTTGGCCTAAAATATTTTCAGTTCTACAGAAATGAGTGGTAAAACTCCTGCTGACTTCAACAATGCAATGGTGTTTAAAACCACCATCATTGTCTTTCTTTGTAATAAGACAGGAGTTACAGCTAATCCACAGCACATACATTCTCCCAAGTTCATGGCTTTTTCGAAATCGTTTTGCAGTACAAAGGCCAAAAGCATGGCTACACCCCAAGGAAACAGATTTGTTCTTTCTATATTTAGAGGTGGTCATGCTGTTATTTTTAACTGCTTCATAATATGTCTGTACAGCTCAGGTTTTGGCCTCCATGTTTCCCAAAAGTCTCTGCATTATAGCAATTATGCATCTCTAGCAGGCAGTCCTATTAAACTGTTTCTCTCTGTTTCTATCCCACTGCTTCTGCCAAGTGCTTTGCACAGTTTTTCATGCTGTAGTGCACCTGGTTGAAATGACCCTATCTTCACTTCTTCATCTACTCAGAAAATTTTCTGGATAAAGAAACAAAATTTCATAGTTTTTGCCCCCAGACACATTGCATATAATGTACCAGAACACACCATTTTCCATTTAGAATATTGATGCTAGAATATTCGTGGTAGCAGTCAAAAAAGTGAAAACCTGTGATTTAATTCATTACTTTATTTACATCTAGAAATGTTTAGCTTCAGATGCTAATCTTTTCCATTACATGTGATATCTGGGTCATAAAAAGGAAATTCAGTGTATTGCTCTTGTTATAGTTCATATCAGTTATGTATAGATCCTTTAATAGCTCAATGACTTTTAGATTTATATAATTTTCAAGTGAAAAGGAAACAATTGTTTACATTTAGTCACATTTCACAATGTTTTAAAAATAGAACAATTAGTAGGAATCAAAAAGCCCTGAATTTCCCTCCACTCTGAACTGCTCCTGACAGAGCACAGCACACTTAATGTCAAGGGGCTTGAAATTTCTGATAAACAAGCATAACATGTGTACCTAAATACAAAAGTTAGCCTGAATATAAGGAGAATCGTGACTCTGGAATGCCTTTCCAAATATGGAGTGCTATGCAGGGGACAATTCCCAAAAGTTTAAATGTAGGTGTTTCAAATCATCCTAGAGAAACACAGCCTTTTGGCTCTGAGGAGACCAAACATCCTGAGGTTAGAGGTAGTACTTCAGAGGCATTTTTAGCTGTTTTCTGTGTGGGAAAACATCCATTATTATCTGAATTCCTTCATTAGACGTCTGGACCCAGTTGCTATAGCCAACGAAGCTGCAGTGCAAGACCTGCTGACTTCAGAGCAGGTTTACCTAGAGGTGACAACGTTCATCTGCACTGAGAAAAATCAGCTGAGGGAGTTAAACCAACCCTGATAAAGAGCTGACAGTAAGAAATATACAGAATAACTGCCTTCTCTCAAGAATTTTGATTTGTCTAAGGAGGTAGGCACGTCTCCATAGGGAAATTCAGACATTTCTTGAGTTACTCCTTGCTCATGCTGAATCTTTACAAATCTTTGAAAGCAGAAGAGACACTTCAGCACCCTTTGAATCACGAATATGTTGGTAAGGGCCTTTGACCAGTGGGAGGCTCAGCAGGGGACACATACAAGATACTGCACCTGAAGGAAAGCCATGCAAGCAGACACTGCTCCTGATATTGTCTAGGATTCCACACTTTCAAGATCGTTTTCAAAGGCTTTAGATGCTTATCAGGGCCATCCAGCATAAAATTGGATCTCTGTCTTTCACAGAAGAGTCTCAGTGTATTTTCACCAAGGGGAAATTTTTGATAACATATAAGCAGAAAAATTAGCACAGATCTGAGGTAATGTATCAGGGAACACAAAATAGGCTGCAGTTTTCACGTGTATTAAATAGTCAGGAAATTCCTATGGGGGTTACCTCACCTGATGAACTATACTCAAACTTCACACATGCCTTGTTCTCATTACGGCCACATTTTGCATAAATCGACACATGGAGCTAAGACGAGGCATGAGCCCTCCTCCCCACTTCCATAGAGAGGGCAGGATACAGAGGGTATGTAAGAAGCAGAATAACTTATTTTAATTAATAAACTAATTAAAATGCAATAATAATACAATTATTTTAGGCATAATTATTTCATAATTAATCTTTTTTAAAGTCCAGTATAGTTCCAGCATGTTCCTGTCTGCACAGCTGGGTGCCTTGACAATTTTGAAATGTGGGACTTTTGGAACTTTTACCTCAAGAAAAATCAGAAATACAAGCACTGATTCTATTGGTAATTTAAAAATGATGCTGACCAATGCTTATTTTCAGCTTATGCCTTTAATATGGTACTTAGCTTATCTTTTGTGATATATTCTCTCTTACAAACTAAACTGTAAAGAGAGTCACTTATTGATCTCACTTCTATCAATTTTGTTTCCATTAAGGATAATTTGAGAGAAAATGTCTTCTACAGAAAACATCAACAAAAAAAACCCCCAAACCATATATATATATATACATACATATTTGTTACTTCTAAATATGGCAGAGTCCCATCACTTTGACTTTTGAACAAAAATCTCTGCTTTTCTCTGAGAAGATCCTATGACAACAGTGCTTTAAGTCGACACTGGAGCGATGTGACTTTGGTCTCATTGATTCAGATGTCTTTGCAATTACATTAAAAAAAAAAAACAAACAGTGATGGGCCAAGGAACATTTCCTTCATCGTGTTTGAAAGAGGGGCTGCTGACTTGCAAGACATAGCCAACATTGCTATGGTTTTGGATGGGCTGAGTTTATGAATCCACCATGAATTCATCCCAGTGGAATAATCAAGGAGACAAAATAATGTGTCGTCATGGCCAAAATTTTGGTTGTTTTTTAACTATCCACAGGCTGAGATTGGCCTAAAATAACCCTCAAGAAGCACACTGATGTGCCTCAGGTTGCTAAAGCCCTACAGTAGGCAAAAATAATATTTATCGCCTACTGTGATGGCACCTCTGAAATATATTTGGTTTGATAGCATTGCATTAGGTATCCTAAAGTGATTTCTCGCACAATTCTCCCAAGTTCTCTGTGTATTCCTCTTGTTTGGTAAACAGTTTTGGTTCAAGAACTTTTTAAACTCTCCAGGCAATAAATTTACCCCCTTTGTGAAATTTTGCAAATACTCTGTGAAATTAGCACTAGAATGAGCAATGAACTGTGTATTCAAGCTCAATACCTGTGTCATGGGAAATTAAAATTATGAGTACCTTCACAGTGATTCATTTTATCTTAGTGGCTTTCCATAAAAACCTTAGGGGAGGAGTAGGTTTTTCAAGTATTATGGCTTAATTTCTCCCCTCTGCTAGCACAAAAGGGAGGAAGGGATCCTGACTGATCTCAGTTGGGACAGGCCAAACTAAGCATTTTTTAAAGTCCCAGCTTTTGACCAGTACTCAGTCTACAACCTTGGCTATTGTCAGAGCCCAAGCAGGACTTGCTGTTTATCTTTACTTCAAAGAGATTTTGCTGTGTTGGCATCACACTATGAAGTTTTGCTTACCTCATGCCAAGACAGAATAAATATACTCCAATTTAAAACAAAAAAAAAAAGATAAGTTATTAAATTATAGTCTTTATTACAATAGAATTGTGAAGGTAAGTAGGGAGTGGTTATTTATTTTTTCTTGAGTACAAGAAGAGAATCATCCAAAGAAGTAGCGAGAAAACATGTTTAAACAGAATGTGATTTTTTTCTTCATGAAGTGCAATTAATATGTCAATATCACGGCCAGAGGATATTGTGAAAGCCAAAACAAAATTAACTGACAATTTCTCATAAAAGAGTTTCAAGCATGGTGTTTTTAAAAGATAAATAATGAGTCCTTATCAGGACTGGTGGAATTTACTGGCGCAGGATCATCCTCTATCTGCTATGTTTTTGTACTTTTCCCTATTGTATGCACATTGAGACAATCTTAATAGACCTATTATCAGAAAAAAAAGAAATATACAATCCAGATGAGTCTTTGTTCTGACCCAGTATGTCTCCTCTGTATGTTTATGGCGCAAGAAGCTTTTGCTACTTCTGCTTACAAAAGGCTTCCGTAACATCCCATGGCATCTCAGACACAGATGGAGAAAAACAACAAAATTGCTTTAAAACTGCTTTGAATACACTTGTGAGGTAGAAATACAAGTCCTTTTTGAGAAACAAGCTTAACTGTTAGTGACATGTAGATCAATGCCTGCATTATTTATAATGTTCATTTCTTCACTGCAAGTATCAGCCTTGAATTTGACCTCATAGGTTCTTCTTTTCTAGAATTCCTATGTACTCTTCTCTTTGAAGTTTTTCAGGCTAGCAAAAATCTCTGCAAATTTGTTTTGATTTTCTCCCAGGCTGCCAGAAATTGGAGAAAACATGAGAAGATATTTTACAATAAAAACCTGAGGCTTAGGCAGAGTTTGGTTTTTAGACACCTTATTTTCCACTTTTCAGAAAGATTGACTTTGCTGTAAAGGTTATTGCTCCCCAGTGACACACACATGCTGATGAGTGGGCTACAGGAGCCTGATTCTGTCCTTTGAGCTGAAGAGAAATATGACCATAATTGAAAGCTCTTCATTTGGCCCCAGCCAAGGCAGTGTTAAATAAGCCAAAAATCATTTGGACTCCTGCACTTTTGGACAGTATGTTGTGCCCATGCGAGTCCAGAAAAAACACCCCACAATTTCTGTTACTTTTTAAGTACTTGAGCTTCTAATGTTTTTATAATTATACAGCCTGGGAGTTGATTTCTTCTCCCAGTATTTGTGATCCTAATTAAGCCTTACATTTTTTATTAACACTTCATCCTATTTTGTATCAGGAAGCAACCTCTGGAGACACTGTTCTGTTGTGCTGCGACACCCGAGGCCCTGCATCTCTCTAATTACTGAGGCTTGCCTCTGCTCCATTAGGATACTGTCCTGTTTAATCCTCTCTTGTTGTTACAGTCTGGAATGGTTTCTTTTCCTAGTATTTGAAGTTCAAATTAAGTCTCATGTTTATTAGTCAGAGCATCATTCCAAGGGAGAAATACAAGCCCTCTGAGAAAGATCAGAGAGTGCTGTGCCACTTAGGGATTCCCGCAGTACAGAGGGGGTCGGGTCAGCAGCAACAGCACAGGCGGAATTAGCCTTATAGGGAACAAACAAACAAAACCCCTAACATCTTCAAATTATATCCGAAGGCCACAACAAAAGCCCGAAGCTTAGGGAGGTGCTTTCAGTTAGCTTTGATAAGGGTTCAGAGAAACAAGGAAGGTCTGGGCATAAGCTATGCATAAACCAAATAACCACGGCTTTGTGGTCTGGGCACCAGAAGAGAAAAGCACAGGGGCAGTAGGGTAAGTGTCAATGACTATGAAACTAAGGAGGGAAGGCTTTTTATACTGTTCTGCTCTGTCCAGGAAGGTATCACCACCTCTTGCCACTGTGACAACTGACACAGCCTTGTGCAAAGCCCTCAGGACATGTCATCGCAAGAGGTACAAATCAGGACAACTGCTCTGGCAGCCCCACCTTTATAGGGTGCCCTCCTGCCTCTGTCCATTATAAATTTTAACCAAGGCCAATGTAACAGACTCAAAAGAAGCAGTACTGTGAAGTGGTGAACACAAACTTGTATTGGCAGCCCAATCTCTATTGCTGGTTCTGCCATGGATCTGCTTTATGTCATATATAGAATTAAATCAATGGTTTCTTACCCAAATTTTGCTTGCTGCTTTTCTCTCTAATGCCTTTTCCCTCATGTTTTATCATGTTCTAATCAACATCACTCTGCTGCTGACTCTGTATCTGTCTCTGATATACAGCTGACTCTGTATCTATTTGCAGCTCAAAGACATCAGCTTAAATGTAATAATGAGATGTGAAGGCAAAAGCAGCACAGTTTCTGTGAGGACTCTTTGCCCTGCAGTTATCAAGGTTTCAGAGGTTTTTTTTTAACTCACAAGAATATCATTCTCAGCCCTGTGAACTCCTGCTTGCTTTGCAGATCTGGATTCACTTATCTGTAATGAAACTGGAACAAATGGGGAAAAGTTTTCTACTGCTACATGGATAAAAGGACAGAAGTCCTAAAAGGTTGTGGCCATCTGCAATCTGTACTGGTGGCGACTCAATCTTGCGATGGCACCAAAGCTGAATTGCTTCAATTTTCAGTAAAGATAATGGAACAATAATGGTCTCGAATGCAGAGAACAAAGGAAGGATTACCAGTGATGCCATGGAAATAACAAATAACTGTGTAGAAGAAGCACTTAAAAAGTGCAGTGCTATCACAGTCTTGAAGGACCAGATAACCCACATCTGGGCCAGAGTTACAAGCCTGGCAGCAGGGAGTTTTAACTAGACTTGTGAAATCTAAGGAACATTTTTATGACTGGAATGAAACAGGTATAGCTCATACAGCATGTGGATAAATGCTGAACTGCTGAGCTAAGGGCTGCAATGCTCTTAAAGATCAGCAAATAAAAAGCAGTTAAATGAAGAAAAGTGATAAATAAGGAAAATGGGACAGTTTAGTAAACATTGTCTGTGCCTGACTAGTATGATAACTCTCCCTGATAAGCTAACTGATCTTATAAACAAAAGATCTAATCTACCTGGAGTTCAGTAAATTATTTAATATAGTCCCACATGGGACATTATTAGTTAGGCTAGATAACATAGGAATCAGTACAAAAAATAGAAGGTGGGGAATAGCTAGAATAAAGAAGACAAGAGAATTTGTTATTTCAAGAGGGAATTGCCAGTCTGCAGAAAGGCTGCCTGCAGACTCCCACAGACATTGCTTTTGGAATCAATTGCACAGGTGAAATTTGCTTATGCTACAAACCAAATCATCACAGAGTCTGTCTGAATCAGCTTTTTACAGCTAAAGGAAAGTTTGCCCTGTCCTCAGTCCAGACTGATGGGGTGTAAGCCACATCTGATCCAAAGCTATATAATGAAATACCTTTAGTCTTGACACACTAAATGAGGAAAGGAGAGATGCTTACACATATGCAGAATCCCAAGACATTTGCAAAGCATCTCGCTCCCATTGTTGTGTTAGACTGTGGTTTGATCAAGTCCACAAAAGGACTTTTGCTTTTTATACCTTAAAAGAATAACCAAGATGCAGGACATGAAGAGGAAGATCTGTAAATTAGAGTAAAAATGGCAAGGCACAAGGAACCTGAGGTCTAGAAAAATAACATTTTGCCAGAAGTTGATTGTTATCAGGAGGAAATATGAAATAGAAAAAGCTAGGTACTTCATCTAATTCCAGGATGAAAGTGATCCACAAATGTAATACACCAAGGAAAACACCCTCCTAATTTCAAACACAGCTATGTTATTGTGGAATGCTGTAGCAAGACTACTTTTTTATACTTTAGCAGAGTCACAGAATGATTTAGGCGGGAAGGGACCACAGTGGGTCATCTGCTCCCTTCACAAGCAGGACCATCCTAGAGCACATGACACAGGATTGTGTCCAGGTTCTTGATTGTCTGCAGTGAGGGAGACTCGACAGCCTCTCTGGAAATCCTGTTCCAGTGCTCAGTCACTGTAAAGCAAAGAAGTTTTTCTTGATATTCAAGTGGAACTTCTTGGGCATCAATTTCTGCTCATTGTCTCTTGTCCTATTGCTTGGCACCACTAAGCAGAGCCTGGCTCCATCCTCTTGGCACCTGCCCTTCAGATACTGAGGGGCATTGATGAGGTCCTCCCTCAGTCATCTTTCCTTGAGGCTGAACAGGCCCAGCTCCCTCAGCCTGTTCTTGCAAGGGAGATGCTCCAGTCCCTTAATCATCTTTGATCCTCTATGCTGTACCTGCTCCAGGAACTCCATGTCTATCTTGTGCCGAGGAGCCTAGAACTGGACACATCACTCCAGACATGGATAGAGATGGTGCTCCCTCACCAGGGGTTGAGGTGAGTCCGGCTGGATGGTATTTCCCTATGCTCAACCACATTCACAGGGATAAGAAAGCGAGCACAGAAGGCTGCAGATGACAGCTGCAGATGACAATATGAGCATGGCAGAGCCTTTCTTCTGGGATCATTTTTTCTTTGTTTGTTTCACTACATAGATGGCTATGTCTTTATTCCTCTTTTGCTAACTATGAATGCTGTTACAGTGGGATTCTGTGTGATGGGTGGAGCTGTGCTTTGCTTCCATCTGCTAATACAGATAATAAGAGCATTTTTTCTTTGTTTCAGGACAAAGTCCCAAGAGTTAATTTAGGCCATAACAGTAAGAGAGAACTGTTCATTGAATCAGATGCTGATCTCAGCAGGGAGGAGGTAAATGATTTCCATGTGGTAATTTAAAAATCTGTTCCTTATTGTTTTTCAGCTGTTTGCTGAGAACTGGGCCTGTGCTTGACTGTGTGTTAATTGGACCCAAAAAGACATTGGTAAGAAGGGTTAAAGAGCCAAAGCCTTGGTTTGGATCTAGGTCTATGATACAGGGAAGTCATGCTCTGCTCAGCACCTGGAAAATTAAATGCTTATGTGAAAGAGACGACAAGGTTAACAAAAGAACAAATTGTTTTAACCTGGTCATAAATACATTTTGGCTGGAATTCTTTCTGAAATACTTCTCCTGATCACAGCAGTGGGATTCTGGAAAATCCATTTTTGGAAAACATTCCATGATACCCCATCCAGTCAACACCAGCAGTTGTGAGCACCCCTTCAAGTTCTTTGTTCTTACTTTCAAGAGACTTGCTAAGTAAACTCTGTCCTAATCTGTATCTTAGGTCATAATGCATGGGCCAGAAAACAAGGTGCTTGACTTTTGGTTCCCAGGGGGAGTTTGCAGAATTGGCATTTATGGCAACCATCTGATCTCATTAGACAGAGAAGCCATCAAGAGATGATAAAAGTGGAATCCCATAGCACCATTTTTGCAGTTACATTTTAAGAGCTGAGCAGCATGTAATGCCAAACTGAATAAAAGTGTTCTATTTTAAATATTGCTGTCCTCATGTGTTGGCTTAAGGAAAGTTGTGGGGCTGGTACACACTCCCCCCAGACCGTGAGTCAGGCAGACCTAGTGTTATCTTGTTAGTAGGTATAAGGGCACAAAGGGTGAATTAGAAGACAGAATTCAGAAAAGATAACAGGCTTGAGGCTCAGCTGTGTAGCAGCCAGGGGCAGGATGACACCGTGAGTATGTACAGATTCCAAAAAGCACTGGGTGCATGTTAGCTGCTCTGCAAACTCCTATGATCCAATATGTTTGTTCAGCCAGCTTCTTTCTGCCTGCCAAGTGGGTTTCTCTGCAGTCTCTGATTTCTTTACAACAATCTTGTTTTGTGCATGTGTTTCCTCTTAAAAATATGGCTTCAGAAAAGTTATTTTCTCATTAGAGTTTCAAAAGATAAAATGCTGATACAAAATAGCTTTCAACATTTTCACACATCACTGTAAAAGTGAGCGTAGGAAAGGTGAGCAGATAAGGTTTACTGGGCCACTTTAATTTATATTTAATAAATACCACTCATAAAAGATAATGCTCACATTACTGTAGTAAAATAATTGATTGAATGAGATGGTGAAATAAGAAGGGCCATTAATTATGATCACAGTAAAGTTTTACGTTAGTACTCGTCTAGAATTTATGGAACGAGGGAATAGCTGCTATGTATACTGTTGGAAATCAGAGAGATGCTTGGTTTTGAACTGTGTTGGGACCAGTAAGTTAACTACACAGTGGATTCCTATAATTTTTTTTGTTGGCTGAGGCAGGATTTTTTAAAAAACAATTTCCAGTGATTTGTTTTGGTGTTTTTTAAAGTCATTTGCTTCATTTTGGTGAGCAATAGGTAAAGCTGTTAAAATAAATGGATGTCACCAGAAATATAAATGGTGGCTTGGCTAACGAGCCCCCCATGTCTCACGGAACTGAGATATGTTTTATCATCTCAGTTACTGATGTGGACACAAGTGAAGACCTGCAATATAAGCTCCAGCAATCAGGAGAACAAGTGGGTAGACATATTATTTTCAGCTTGTTCTTTGAGGTGAAACTTGGGGTATATAATACATAAAATGCAAATAAAATTGATGGTGTTATATATACATGATTATATATTAAAAATGTGTGTGTACATACATATATATATATATGTAAAGCATAATCTGAAGGCTACAGACTTTTATCAATTTAAATATGTCCTTATATATATTTTAAGATCTTACTGGATCATTAGATAATCTGTTTGGCTTTCAGGATATCAAAGGACACATCATTTCAATCTGTTCTTCTTTACTGAATCCAATAAGTTAATTTTGCATATCAGTCCAAAGGATATCCAGGCAATATCAATAGCATTTGAAACTCTTAGCAGTGGTTTTAAAATTTGTGTTGATGTATTTTTATTGATCTTCTATATTCCCTCTCTGTCACAAGATGAGTAATTTTCTCCTATAGAGTCAATTGGTCCTGTAAGTGAGCTGAGGGATCACGTAATAGATGCCAGGGATAACTTCCTCTAATGCAAACAAATGAAACCATACCAGAGGGAAAGATAATGAAACCATACCAGAGGGGATTAGAACAACCAAAGGCATTTGCAATGGATCTTCTTTGGATCATCAACTCAGAGTGGACTCTAGAAAACAAGAAGTAAAGGATGTGCCAAGCACTTCCCTGAACTGAAAGACATGGAAAAGATAAGAAGCTTCTTATAAAGTGACAATTAAGGTATACTGAATCTAGGTGATGACTAGTAGGGTGGAAGAGCCCTCAAAGTACTGGAAAACCTTTGAGACTGGATGAAAATTTATGTGGTCATGTAATGAATGCCTTTTTGCCAAAACGGCTATCTGAAGGTGACATATAGTCAGATGATTTTGAGTAACATCTTATACTGTGGAAGTTAATCACACTCCAAAGGAAAATGGCATAGAGAAACAATGCATGTGTTCACTGTTTAATGTGAGAGGGAAAGTTGAGTGAGACAGCACATAACCTCTTAACACAAGATAATTCTTTGCTGTGTTCTTTAACTATATACCATAAATGTCAGTCATAGTTCATGTTACCTGTAGTTAACTGCAATCCATCTGCATGAACCCAACATAAATTAGCCAGTTTGTATAGGCTGGCATTAAATATGCTTCAGAATGGGGTACATTCTGATTCTGATTATCAATGCAGATGGGGGAAAACATCTGTAATCTCATTCCATAAATCTCATTTCCCTATCCTGGAGCACTCATAACCACACTTCTTAATACAAGATCTGCATCAATGCAAATTTTTGTCCCTGTCTGTCTGTTGAATCTTCTAAATCCTCCTTGCTTGTACAGGGTGAAAAGAATTTCTCTTGAGGCAATGGCAGGTCTCTGCTTGTAAAAGTGACAGACTATTAGAAATTAAATCCATTGTGTAGCAAGGAAACAGAACTTTTAGAAAATGTGGTTATCAGCAGGCTGTTTATGACCAGAAATATTTTCTTATACCTTAGTTCTCCTTATATCTTTAGATTAGACACTTGTAAAATAGGCCATTATGTGTAATAAAAGGCATTTAATGAAACTTTCATTTGGAAGACATTGTATTCAACAGACTTAACTTTGACACTGACAAATTTCTCACAAGCGATGATTTGCATGGAAACCACTGGGGTCTCATTTTAGTTCCTGTAATACACCAGAACAGTGATTTTATCATTTCAAAGTCATTTATAAGAGCCTGGAGCTACATGACACAATGGCAATGCTTAGGATTGCAGCAGTATATCATCTGCATAAGTGGCATAACTTTCACTGCTGTAATAATCATTTCCAGAGCCTATAGCATACATAAAAAACATGTTTAAATTGGGAGGGGGAAGGTCTAATTGATCAATTATTTCCCAAAACGTCTTATCATTATGCAGCACATATTTATCTACATTAAGAAAAGGACTGAAAGGTATGGTATACTGATTAGATTATCATTTTCCTACCTTTTAGTAGACCAGATGCTATATTACAATTTTTCAGTTATGTGCAACAGAGAAATCAGAAATAAATAAAATTTATTAATAAATTTATGCCAGGTAATCCTCTTCACTGCAAGAAAAAACAGTTCATATGAGCTAATTAATACTCTAAAATGAACACATTATGTGTCTTGAACAGACTCTGGATTTAAATTTTTATTTGAAAACTGTTAAATGATAGTCAAAAAACCCACCTAGAAAGAGTCACAAGTGCAGAAACAAAAAGGGCAAAAAGGAAAATCAATGCAAATGTATAGCCTCCAAAATAGAAGGATCAATACCTTCTGATGTTAATACTACAGAGTTAGATTTATTAACCACCTACACATCTGAGAAAGAATTTATATAAATACTTATCCCCTCTATTATAAGGATTTATATTTGAAGTTCATCTTTGCAAAAGTCTATTATAGTAGGCAGCCTCTTTACTTAAAAGTGCTCCCTACAGCAGTGACATTTCTTGTATAAATCACTCCCTAACTGGCACAGCAACTGAAATGGGATTTCAGGCTCCTGATGACAGTTCTTCAAAAACATCCAAATTCTTTTGTTGAGGACAATTTAGGTGAGATTTTTTAAAAGTTATTTGAGGACCTAAATGTCACTGATTTCATGGGAGCCAAGAGCTTCCTGTTGCAGTCCATGGTCTTCTTTTTCTGTGCTGAGACAATGAGAGATCTTCCCAGCAAAACCAGGGGTCTTTTGGTTGGATGGAGACCACAACAGTGAGCAACAGAAGTGGGACAGGCTGTAAATCCCTTCTCCTGGTGGAACCACTCTTCCAAGGTTTTCCTAGAGAAGTGTACAGCTTCATAGATCCTTATTTCAGGCCCTTCTGCATGCAGCATGTACTCACAATGCCATCACATGAAGAACTCAGGGAAGTGGTTTGTTAGGCAGTATTCTCAGTATCTGGGCGATCACAGAAACACCAGTCTTCAAATGAAACTTGAATTCCAGAATTGCCTGTGGCCCAGTGATGACCTGTGGGGACCAGAGGAAAACGCAGTTCTTGTAATGGTTTCCCTCAGGCTAAATCCTTCACTGGTAGGGCACCTTCATATCACAGGGTTTAAGTACATATTACAGGTTTTAAGCTTTCATTCGTTTTGACTGAGATAAATAAATAGGAAGACTAAGATAAATAAGAACCAGCCCACATTCCTAGCCAACAATGAAAACAAGCACAGTCACACAACATACATAAAGCCAAGCAACAGGCATCAGAGGTGAGGCCTGTGTTGTTTAGAAAAGAGACAGCTGAGAGAAGAAAAAGGATTGTTCCAACTATTTTGATTTCCAATTATTGACTCCACTGCTAAATTTTCTCTATTGCATTTATATACTTTCAAATGTCCATGGCTTTTAATGTATTAATTCTTCCTAGTATCTGAGTCTCCCAAGCACTTGTGCATGTCTCAGTGCTCTTAAATAGGGCTGTAATCAGTACAATTGTGGTTTTAACAGTTCTGGTTTCACTACATTAAGGTAGTAAAAATCATTGAAAGGATTCTTCAAAATTATCATGCTGCCTTGGTGCATGGACAAGCATGTGAGCTTGCTACTTACAACAGCCCCTGCTTGAAAGAGGCAACACAGAGGAGGGAACAATTTGTTAGCACTGCTTTCAGGGGAATGGTCCCCCTCTACCCATGTGTTTAATCTGCTTGCTCTAGCTATCAGTCATTATTCCTGTGCACCACTCCACAATACTTACATGGAATGAAGTCCTGCTTTTTGAATCTGTTATTGTCAGTCACTGTCCCTCTGCAAACTGACCTCAGGGCTTTTTTTCTGCTTAATTTTTTTTCTTTCCTTTTTTTTTTTCTTTTTAGATTTCAGGCCTATGCTGTTTTTTACTAGAAACTAGTGCCTCATTTGATGTAGCACAGACTTATCATCACAGCTTCTCCTAAGCATTTTCATAAAAAATATTTCCTGCTTAGTAGTAGCCCAACAGCAGTTTGGCAACTGTGCAAAGGATGCATGGCATGCCAGGGAGTCAGAGTATTTCTAATTGTGTTTTATCTTGACTAGGACATAAGAAGAACCGGCACTATAAGAACCCCTTTCTCTGGGGAAAGAGCAGCTGACTCTCAGACCCATATCAGACTGCAAAGCTTTGCTTGATACTCTGCATGTTTAAGCATTAACACTACTTATGTTTGTGTTGTGTTATTCAGCAGCTGTAACAACCTTTGGGAATACCTTGCTGTGCTTGCTGAGACAAAGCTGTTTGTGAAACCAAATGGCACTGTGCCTGAATAAGACCCAAATTTGGACAGATTCCTGTAATTCCTTAGTTTTTGCCTTGAGTGCCCATGCTATGTAGCTCAGTACTTATATTAAAGTTCTTTCTTTTTGTCAAGGTGAAGGGATTTACTTTCCCTCTCCTTTCCTGGTTCCCTGCAGTTTCCCCCCTGCTGATGGATGATCTTTCCTTAGCGACCCTAGAGAGGTATTTTTCCCCAAGTGTGAAATTGATTCCAGCTGACAACAGAGTGTGTCAATCACTTCCCACTTTTGTCATCTTCAAAGACTCCTCTTCCCCTTATTTAAATTGTATTTTCATAATTGAAAATTGCTTTCAGATGACTTAATGATTTCCTCCACTCTATTAAGGGCTGAAAGCAGATGAAATACTGCAGCTTTCAGATTAAGTGCATTTTTATAGAGAAGCTTTAGCAGAAGCTTCAGCAGCAACAGCAACAGTTTTTTTGTATTAAGACATGCCCACTAAAGAAGTAAATCAGAGTGGTTGAAATGGCATTTCCACTAGCACCACTGCAAGAAAACAAGTCCTAAATTTTATTTTGACCTTATGGATATACTTGGGAAGCTTCTGAATTGCTGGAGCTGCCATCAGACTCCAAACAACTAATGTGATCCATTGATCAACTGAGATTTGCATTCTTTCCTGTTGATATAGTGCTGCATTTTCCATTGTGTTATCTCTTTAGGATGATAAGGATGACCCTGGAAAGCATAAACGCTGATGGCAAAACATTCTGTGTGATCTCTATTAGTTCATCTTATGATAGTAAGTAGAGAGAGACATAAACTGTTTTCCTATGATGATATCCCTGATCACCGGGGCTTAAAATGCAGACTTATGCAACAAAGTAGTAGTTGATAAATACAGCCAAACTATTAAACCATCTGAAGCTATGCTTTGAGACACTGTAGTGCAAATATCTGCTGATATTTATACATCAATTATTCATGTAGTTTGTTTAAAAGCAGCTTAACTTTTAAAACCTTTTTGTACACACTTTTTTGAAGTGTGAACTAGTGTTTCTTGATATTCTAAAAATAAATAGCAGTATCTATTTGGAAATCAGATTGTTTAAAAACTTAATACTGTTTCTTTTGATGGTTTGGGGTTTTTTTAAAACAGCTGGATGGTGAGTTGGTTATGGTGGTGAGTTGGTATTTAATCAATACGTGATTAAGAGCCAGTATTAGAATGAGTCAGACTGATTTACCAGGCCCACTTATCTACATACTCATTCAAATGCAAATCTAGAATAACTCCTAAGACAGTGAAGTTGCCACAGTTTTGTCCTGGGATGCATGGTGTGGGAAACAGGACTGCTGTGTTTGTAGGCATAAATCCCTTTGCCTTCTTACTCACCTGGACTTTCATCTCACTTCCACCTTTTTTGCTAGTAGTAGTAGTAGTACTAGTAGTAGTATGGACAGAGCAATTGCAATTCAGTCCCTTTGCACAGTAGACCTCTGCAGAGCAAGAAGCTTTAAAAGAAGGAGAGGGCAAAATGAAGTGTGTTGGTGAGCAGGTAAGACATAACATGTAAGGTTTAACGAGGACAAGTGGACAGAACTCTACACTTGAGATTATCTTATAAACCTGACTCAACAGAATTATATCTTGGTTTGTAACCTACACTTTGGTAAATGTAGCTTTAAATACCATGGCCTTCCCAATACATACCTCTGGTTCAAATTATCTGAGCTGAAGTCACAGTCAGGCACAACACACCAGCTCTGTGAAACAGGGAACAGTAGTAGTTCTTTATTTCACATTTTTCATGAATAATGATGTGATAAAAATAGTCCAGGTGCTGCAATGCAAAGAAACTCAGCATTATATGTAATGGGTTTTGAGGTTAAAAAAAGTGATTAATTTTTCATATAATGTGATACTTATCTGAGCCAGGGCACCCCTAGCATATGACATGATGTGTGTGAATGATTTGTGGACCAAACTGAGGCTGATGAGTGATGACACACTGGCTCTGTATCATTGTCTAGTTTATTGCAGAAAAGGTCTAACATGAAAAAACCTTGTCCTTTTCTATTAGCTTTTTCTTAAATATCACAATTGATATGTCTTAGAGGTATAGCACAAATCTCACATCTGAGAATGCTCTTGTGGCTTCAGGCCATCTTTCAGAACATGACTTCTAAGTTGCATAGTAGTATAATTTAAGGCTATCCTGAAGTACCCTGAACATCAAAATATATTTTTAAGAGAATGTTAGAGCTGACTGCATTGACAGAATCCTTTTCTTTCCTGCAAGGTCCAGAATTTGTAGCATTAGCAATACTTGAGATAAGGGATGATATTCTATTGAAGTTTTGGCTTACCCAGCTCCTGAAGAGTGTTGTATTTCAAGTGCTTCTGTTAAGGAAAACTGAATTTTGATTTCATGTTTGTGAGCAAAGCTGTAGGGTATTCAGGCATCCTCATCCAAGATATGCCATAATTGTATGAACAAGAACTTGTCCTGCATGTCAAAGCTAATCCCTGATAAGAGTTTCACAGCTCAAAGGCTAGTCCTGATTATGTCTTTCTCATAAGTAGCATTGATGGTATTCAAAGGCAGACTTCAGAACCTACCAAGACCCACACATAGAATCATGGAACCATATAGATTTAAAAAGGCCGTTAAGGTCATTATGTCCAACTGTTAAACTGGCCCTGCCAAGGCCATCACTAAACCATCTCTAAGCACTACATCTACTTCCTTTAAATATCTATATGGATGGAAATTCAACCACTTTCCTGGGGAGCCTGTTCTGATGCTTGACAGTGGACATTACTGACATTATTTATGTGAATAACTTTTTTCCTTATATACAGTCTAAACATCCTCTGGCACAACCTGAAGTCATTTCCGCTTATTCTATCCCTTGTTACTTGGAAAAGAGATCGACCCCCATCCGGCTGCACCCTCCTTTCAGGCAGTTGTGGAGAGCAATGAGGTTCCCTCTGAACCTCTTTTCCTCCAGGCTAAACACTCTCAGCTCCTTCAGCCATTCCTCATCAGCTTTGTGCTCCAGACCCTTCCCCAGCCCCGTTTCCCTTCTCTGGACACTCTCCAGCCCCTCAATGTCTCTCTTGCAGTGAGGGGCCCAGAACTGAGCACAGGATTTGAGGTGTGGCCTCAGCAGTGCCCAGTACAGGGGACGGTCACTGCCCTGCTCCTGCTGCCACACCAGGGCTGATCCAGGCCAGGATGCCATCGGCCTTCTTGGCCACCTGGGCACACCCTGGGTCATGTTCAACTGCAGCTGACCAGAACCCCAGTCAACTTTCCACCAGGCAGTTTTCCAGACACTCTGCCCAAAGCCTGTAGCAATTCATGGGGTGTCGGGACACAAGTGCAGGACCTGGCACCTGATCTTGTTGAACTTCTGACAATTGGCCTCAGCCCTTCAATCCAGCCTGTGAAGATCCCCCTGCAGAGCCTTCCAGCTCTCCAGCAGATCAACATTCCTACTCAGCTCAGTGTTGCCTGTGAACTTACTGGGAATGCACTTCTGAGAAGCTCCTTTTATTACTCTGATGAAAGGACATTTAACTTGTCTGGCATGATGTTAGCTTCGAGCCCCATTCAGCCACACATCTGATGTGTGTTGTACTACAAAATAAGCACCTGAGATAGACAGAAATAATTCCAATCCTCCAGATGTGGTGTCCTGGACTACACTTAAGCTTCATTAACTGAGAAGTGAGATGCATTTTGATATTTTAGGGCTTTACATTTAAGGGCATGATTGTATGAGATGTGATGAGCAGCCCATTTCCGCAGCACAGAGCAACACAGAATAATCATAGAATAGTTTGGGTTGGAAGGGACTTAAAAGAATACCTAGTTCCAAACCCCTGTCATGGGCAGGAACACCTTCCACTAGATCAAGGTTGCTCAAAGCCCCTTTCAACCCATTCCAGTGCCTCACCACCCTCACAGTGAAGAATTTCCTCCTTATATCCAATCTAAACCTGTCCTCTTTCAGCTTAAAGCCATTCCCTCTTCTCTGATCACCACATTTCCTTGTGAAAAATCCTCTCCAGCTCTCCTGTAATCCCCTAGTAACAACTAAAGGTGTTTTAAGGTCTCCTGGAGCCTTCTCTTCTCCAGGGTGAACAGCCCCAACCCTCTCAGCCTTTCTTCATGGGAGGTAATGCTCCCATTGTTTTTCATTCCCATCCTAGGAATGTATTTGTGCCTTTTTCCTTGCAAATGGATTTTTATTTTTTCACCAGATAGGGAATTCATAGCAAATACTGGATCTGCTACTGAGATGTTTTGGTTGGGGAGGAAATAAGATTAGCTGTTAAGAGAGGTTCAACTCCCTGTGAAACCAGTGTCTTTAAGTACTTATCTTAGCGAGGATGTATTATCCACTGGAAGGATTTGCCACTCTCCACAGGCTCTGAATCCAACTTACCCTGAGTCATTGATTACACAAAGAAAGTTGCATCAAGGTTAGCCAAATGCCCCAGTATTTCACTAGCACCTCACAGTACTAGTCATGTGTGCTAGTGCATGTGTGGATCAAAGCAAGAGAACCATGGGGGGTTTTTGCATTTCACTGTGTTCTTACCAGTTTTTCACATGCACATTATGTTGGGAAACAGAAAAGCTGAGAGGAAATGTTAATCAGACATTCTAGAACAGGATCTGGTAGATACAGTTCCTGACCTTGCATATGTTGTCACTACGGAAATAATTTTCCCATATCGTGAGCATTTTGTGCCCAAAATTGTGATACTGAAAAGTTATTTTCAGGAAGAAAACACTTGAGTTGTGAAGCAAGGAAATCAAGTAGTTTGCCATGGTACTGGGGCTGTGTTGCTTGGATGAAATGGATTGTACACATTTTGATCTTCTAACTGGAAATTGTTGCTTAAGAAAAGTACTCTCATTTGCAAGGCCATTGGAAAAAATGCTTGTAAGCATTTTTGTAAGTCATGCTTCATGTTGAAGCTTCAACAAAACTCTAAGAAATTAATGCATTCAACAGAATCCCTGAAAAAAAAATACTTTCCTCTTAAATTCATATTAAATTTTCATTATCATTGTAGCTGTGGCATTATGTTCTCCTATTCCAAAAATATTATTTTGAACTAAAGAAAATTAGAAGTTAAATAATACTGCGAAAATGAAAGCTAATTATAATATTTTCTACATTCTTTTTTTTCAAAATTGAAAATACTTAACTGACTTTCTAAGTTCTTGGAAGATGTTTTTATTCTACAGAACACTTAAAAAGTTCAAAATAGAGCTTCTCTAGCAGTTTCATTTTATTTAAATTCTTCCTTCTGGCACCAGAAAAAGAAACTTATATAGGCATAGATGGTCACTGCTACAGACATGAATATGAAGCTGGAAAGGGCATGAAAGATTATGATGAGAAAAATCTTTTGAAATAAATGAGTGTGGGAAACTGGGGCAGTCACAAGTCACAGATTTTCTTTTGGGTTGAAGTGCATTGATTTGTATATTATAAAATATTGCTTGCACCTCTGGAGAAGAACAATTATAATATGAGTCACAATGGATGTAGCTTAATTAGAGAAATATGGATTGGATTTTTTTCTAGTCAGAAGCTTAAGGGAGCTTGGGACAGTATAAGGAAATATTTATTAATATCATTAAAGCTTTTCATAATCACTTCTAGATGACTAAGAGCCTCTGGGCGGAATGAAATTTGGGGTCTTCCTACCACATAGGAAATGACATTGTGATTAACATTAACACTTATTTCCCATATTTTATCCTGAGCCAATGTCTAGTTCATATACCTTTAATATGAAGATAAATCAGACTCATACATGGGAAGTTTCTTCCTAACCCCAAAGTAATTACCGGTAGCTATAATTTTAAAATCATATCACTTTACACATTTATCTCACAATTACCAGAGAAACCTTATGGATTTACATGACTTATTAGATTTCATTAGATCTTTTAAACTAATAATTTCTTGGCTATTACTTTATTTCCCTTATATTCTATATTATATGTACTCCTTCTTGGATGCTAAAAAAAAAATGGGAGATGTTTTCAAAGTGTTCAACAATTTTCAAGCTACAACGCTTTCAAAAAGCATTCATCTACTACTGCCGGGATATCAATGAAGATATCTGTTAATAACATATTTATGCTGAAATACATGTATACACTAATCTTATAGATAAAAGTAGATATTATACTATGTATGTATATAGCATCTTTTTTTAAAGAAAACTTGGAAGTTAAAGGTTCAGGATTGAAAATTTTGTATTTACTCCAATTTCTTGCCTTATATACAGAACATAAAGCTACTGAGCTGATAAAATTATTTGAATCATCATCTTTTCCTAAATGAAGAAATAATGGTAAAACAATGGAAAATAATTATCCATGATGCAATAAAATCTCATTGACTTTTAATCTGCATCCTTTCTTCCAATAACGGTGTTCCACTTTCCAAAGCAGCAGAATAAAAGAGGAAATATCTTAACTGCTATCTAATTTTAAGGCTATGCTTAGATGAAGATAGCATTGTTTTAGTATCTTTGTATGCTTCATCAGCAAACTCTCAATAAAGGCCTCTGGGCATTGGGAGATTCTCTTCTCATTTACATTCAGCAAAACACCATTCATGAAAATTAATTGAAAGGAGAATTTAGCCCACTGAGCATAAATCCAGTTTATGAAAGGCTGTTAAACCTGATGATATGAATTTACTTCAGGATGAAATTCACTAAATGTTATTTCAACCTGATATGGACTATATATAAATTAGGTTTATCTCTTTGTGTTTTATTGCTTATTTTAGAAAGTTTCCCTTTAATATGAATAGCTGCTCTAAAAACTAAGGTCATGTCTGTATTCTGTCGCAATCTGGCAAAAGGGTCTCTGCAAAGTTTAAGAAAAAGCAAGAAGTGGCATAAATGATCGTCCATTCTCTGAGAATATGGTATTAAATGCAAAATTATTCCAATATATTCCGCATAAAATCTTGTATTGAATCACTCTGTCTTTGAACAAGCTTGATTATAGGTTGTATGCACTCTATCTAACTTTAGACCAGGACTGTAACTTCTATACAGCTAAGGTTTGGACTCCATTCCTTTAACAGAGAGAGGGACAGGTATTCCTAGAGGTGCTGGCTAATCTTGCCATAAATGTGTTTGGTATTTTGGCAGGGGCTGTATTGCCTTGAAGAAGGGCCTATTTCTCTCTACTGTTTGCCTACACAGCTGACTTAGAGCTAATTAAACTCAAGTGAGATTAATCTGACTGCTAATATTCTTTTCTCCTGAACTTGCACTCCGCAGCAGTTGGAGATTACATCAGAAAAACAAAATTCATATGAAAGAAAAATCAAAATGAACTCTACTTTAAGTGACATGCATGTTATTGCAAAGATCAGAAACCAGAAATCAAATCAAAGGGTCTTTTAAAAGACTCTCAAGATATTTAAGTTAGTGTTACAGCTAATTTGGTTTTCCTCTCTGGAGCTTGATTTTCAAAAGAGGATTTTCAATAGGATTAAAATGTGGGATCTACAGGATAACAGCTCTCAACCAAAATATTTTTATTAGCTAGACACTGGGGGATTCACCCAAACTTTCTCTATTGTTTTGTTTTGCTGGTATACTACAAAAAAGAACAGTGAGAAAGTGAGCTTGTGTTGGATAATTAACAGTGACATCTAGGAGCTTCTGGAAGACTAGGAATCCTCTGTCTATTAACTTTATCACCATCTGAAATCATTGACTTAACCCAAAGCTTGTTTCTTTATACGCTTGTTTGTTTTCCCTATATACAAATAATTTGCCACTAATAACAGGCAAGAGCTGTTAGAAAAGAGCAAGAAAAGGGATTTATATGTCTGTAATTCATGCCACTGAAACACATGAGAGGCCCAAGAGTTTCTTTTAAGAACAGATGGAATTGTATGTGTAGTAGTTTAATTGACCACACATTTACCCTTGTTTAATAAATTTTGGACATGCACAGAATAACGCATTTGACTGAATGTACATGGTGGAGTAATTACACAGAAAGGAGTAATTAAAAGTCAGAACTGGGAAGTAATGAATACAGAACATTTAATTATAATGTAAGCAAATGCATATATAAATCTGCTAAGAATATGAAGGTGAACATTGAGATTCAGCAGGACAATACAATTGATAATAGAAAGTTTATAAGATGCACAGTTTTTTGACAGTGCAAGAGTAGGACCTTTAACAACAAAAATTCCTGGGATGAAAACTGTGCATCAGATGAATCTATGGATAAGTTATGTATTCCTCATCTATTCATACTGTTTCTAATTAAAACCTGGTCTTTGACATTACTTGGAAATGGAATAATTTTCTGTTTGCCACTTAGTCAAATGATATTGTTTTCAAGGTAGTGCTGCTCTGTCATGCTTGTATTTTGCTTGGCCGATATCCATGCAGCTTTAATGCCAGCAATCCTGCAACGGAGTCACTCCTTCTTAATGCTTAACACTGTGGAATACTTTTGTTCCCCCTCATGCAACAGCAGACAAGAAATTTAGATGTCCATGTCTTTAGAGAGCATGAATTCCAGGAACTTTTTATTGCCTTAAGTTATTATCTGCTCTCCCTAAGAGTTTTCACTTATGAATCTGAATTACAGCCTTTTCCCATTTTAAGATCAACTAAAAAAAATTAAAGAGACGAAGGAGGAAGGGTAAAGGTACAGCTGCAGGTGATGGGTCTGCCGGGAAATAAGAATAACCTAACCAGAAAGAAAAAAATTAGAAAGACTGGTAAGACACAAGGAAAAAAAATTCTGTGGATTAGGTACTAAATGAGATCAGGATTCAGCCACAACCTTACTTTTGGGTAAGTCTTTAATTTCTCTCTCTCCCTCTTTCCCTGCTAACCCAAGATAAATCTGTCTGCAATTATCTATTTTATATTTCCCAAGAACTCGATTTTTCTCTGTTGTTCATACCACAATTTTGCTTGTGCCTTAGGTTAAAACCTAAGGTTTACTGTCATCAGGTCCAAAATATTATTGATAAATTTATTTTTTGTACTTTGTTGGTTGTAGAAATGGTTGGGAAAAAAAAAAAAAAAAAAGAGGAAGAAAGCTATTCATCAACAAAGTTGGTTTCCCCAGAGGCTCCATTATCTCTTGAGGCTCTATTATCTCTTTTAGCTTTCAGAGATCTTTAAGTGACATGCATGTTATTGCAAAGATCAGAAACCAGAAATCAAATCAAAGGGTCTTTTAAAAGACTCTCAAGATATTTAAGTTAGTGTTACAGCTAATTTGGTTTTCCTCTCTGGAGCTTGATTTTCAAAAGAGGATTTTCAATAGGATTAAAATGTGGGATCTACAGGATAACAGCTCTCAACCAAAATATTTTTATTAGCTAGACACTGGGGGATTCACCCAAACTTTCTCTATTGTTTTGTTTTGCTGGTATACTACAAAAAAGAACAGTGAGAAAGTGAGCTTGTGTTGGATAATTAACAGTGACATCTAGGAGCTTCTGGAAGACTAGGAATCCTCTAGTCCTTTGAATGACAGCAGATGGGCCTGGCCACGGTCACATCCAGGAAAATTACGGTAATCGTGTGGATAAAAACAACAGATTTCAGTTGTAAAGTGGCACCTAATCAATCTTCTCAATTCTCAGGTAGCCAAGAAATCACTGAAGTCTTTAATAGTTTGTGAATATTTCACAAACTCAAAGTAACTCAACAGACACTTCTCAAATATTTAGATCTTTCCCAGTGACACTTTTCTCCTGAAATATCTTTCACACAAAATGTCAGGCTAAATCACATGTTCTCCTCTTAAAGACAACTCATCAGATCTGAGCCCTGGGTCTCAATTCTGCCATTATCAAACTGTGAATCTTCATCACCTCAGTCTCCGAACCTCTTTTTCATTTTTATTAGTTTGTCTTCTCTGTGTACTCTGTAAAGGCTGTTTGTAACAGTGACCTACTGAAAATGCCTAATGAACGTAGACAATGTTCTCTAGTGGGCACTTCTGGGTAACATAATGAAAAAATGAAAAGTGTTCCTCAGCTATCTTGTTTCTGGGAGCTCTTGAACTCTCATTTTCAGCCCAGATTTCCCTGTGAATCTTGGATTAAGGGGGATAGAGTAATTAATTACTTAGTCACATATAAATGTTCTATATCCAAACAATGACATCTGGGTGCATTTTTCTGAGCTGGCCTCTATCATTAACATTGTAAACAATATTCTGTGCAAGTTATACCAATTGTCTTCTGATTAATCCTGTTTGGGTTAGGATTCATTGTAAAGCATTTTTTTCCAGAAATATAAAGGTATTCCTCCCATTTCAAATACCAGGCTGGAGAAAACAGGCTCTGTGAATCAAGTCAGTGGTGGAATGTCTAATTTTTTCCAAAGGATAAAAACCATCAAATATGTTTCTTTCTTCTAGTAATTGATTTAATTATTATTGTAAAATGTTTAGTCAGATTTATGAAATTGTATACTTTGCAGGGAGGTTTAATAGTTTAAGAGTTTCTTTCTGGAAGTTATTGTAAATACACAGTCAATAACATTCATGCCCATATAAACAATATTGATTTTAGCCTCTTACTGTAGTAAACTATTCTAAATCCTCCTTTTTTTTAAATTTTTCAATACGGTAACATAATAACTCTCAGGACTTCCATAAAAGCAAATAGAAGCCAAACATAACTCTACTTAAAAAATGAATGCCTTTATACATACTTAGCAGTCTGGAGCATAATGTTTGGATATTGTGAGAGGAATAAGCATTGGGCAAGGAACTACGTCATTTAGAGGATGGTTATGGAATGAGGACCACATATTTTTGCAAACCTGTATATTCTGATTCTGGAGTGCTTCTGTGATCCCTTCACAGCCAGAGAACAGCCAGAGGGTGAAAGCCACAACACACAGCTAATTGCCAGTTATCTCTTTGTAGGATTATTCAGATAGCAGGCAGTTAATTTCAGATATTATGGTGCAGACACAACCCAACTAGATAATTAATGGTGTTAGTGTCTCAAGGACAACGGTTAACCGTGGCTAAGTTTCTGTGTAGTTTGGAGGGATTGGCAAAGCCAACTTTTTACAAGTTTAGCACAGGCCAGAGATCAGATGAAAACCTGATGTGTTTTTCTGAGTACAAGGTGGATGTGGCAGAAACCTGGATATCCATACTACCCTTGCAAGACTTCAAGGATTGTTTTTTCTTCTGCCCTGTGGTAGTCATATATTCCTGTGAAGTAATGTTATTTCATCTAATTCCACATCTGATGAAATGGTTTGAATAACAGCTAAGTGCTAGAGCTTGACACATCAGAACTGAAGTACAGGACCAACAAAGACAAAATTTCTCTGAATATATGTGGGCAGTGGGACAGGTAGGAGAGGGGAGGCTGTCAGCTCTTGAAAAATTACAAGTCAAGTGTAGGCAAGTTAGTTTATTAAGAAACTCAATGTATAGATGTCTCTTGTATAGCTCAGAAAGCAAGGATGAAGGCTGTGTTTTCCAAGAGTCAATCTGTGTATGCATAATATTCCTTTGACAACCAATAATTTTGAGATTCAGAATTAGAGATAGGAAAATGAGTACCACTTTCTGGTCAATTATGAAGTCTCATCATAAGTCCAGCTCATAACAACTCAAAACTTTGGTATTGCTTTTATAGTCACCTGTAAGTGGTGATAAACATAAAAAAGAGTTTACTTGCCAACATGTTCTGGGCTTGTTGTTTTTCTTGGCTACTGTGCAGCCCACCAGATGAGACTGCAGATTGATTTCTGCTGAGGTCCATAATTTATACAAGCTTTTTTAATAGGTATTGGACACCTGTCTCTGGTTAATAGTAGAGTTAAATCTTATAAGAAAAGAAACTGGGTTGCCAATTTAGGCCAGAATCCGATATTTCCAGCAGAGAACAGAGGGAGCTTTGTTTCATGAAAGTGCAGGCCTTGCAAAAGTAGCCATAGTTAGAACTTTTAAAGGTCAGTGTTTAAGTTAGACTTTAAAGAAGAAATAACGAAGGGTTGACTCCATTGCATTTAAAATCTAGGTTAAAAATAATTTAAAATCCAAGCAAAAAATAAACCTGGAATAAGGGCTTTTTTCCTTAGGATTTGTGAACAAAGATTGAAGATGAGTGTATTTGCATAGGTAAAACTGATTTCACAGGCCTTGACATTATCTGATAGATCAAAAATCTAATATGCTGAGGTCCAAGAGATTCTGAAACAGTCTAATGCTGGGAGCATTGCTTCACTGAGGTTTTTAGCTACAGCTATATGGTGAATGGGAAAATTGGCATGGTAGTAAAGCTTTATCCACAAAAGGCAAACATTCAACTTTGGAAGCTGTATTTCGAATTGCCACAGGGAACCTGTTCATATTTTGAGCTAATTGCAGTGTCCTGAATGTTAAAAAGTCCAGCTTAATGAGACTTACTGCTCAGCAGAATTGGCTGCAATAGTCTTTAAATATTTCTTGAAGAAATCCTCTGAAATCAGGGTGGTTCCTCTCAGTCTGAAACCTGGATCATGCTCAGTGTTTCATCAAGGCCATGCAAAACTATCAGCACATGTATATCAGGCCATGCTATCAGCACACTGTTTACACTGCAGTAGCAGCTAGTTCTAGTTTTTTTAAGGCACAGCAGGAATTCCTTCTACTTCCAGGGATATATTAACTCCCCCATCCATTTTCTATATCTCCAAGCTGAAGTACGTTGCAAAGAAAAAGCACGAAGCATACCAACACCACTAATCACAGTGGAGACAGGAGAAAACAAGAAACTGATATGTTCAGAAAGTAAAAGTAATCTGACATTGTCATGTATTGGTTGATACAAAAATTCTAACATTTATCACATCTCACACCACTGTATTTCAGCTGGATTCAAAGAAAAGCCTCTTGTGGAAGAACTGAAGGTGGCATGTCTCAGGCTCATTTCCATTGAACAACTGAAATGTTGATGTACTCTGCTGCAGCATGAGTGTGTATCCTGAATTTATATTCAGATCTCTGACAGAAGACATTTTGTATATCCAGTCACATGCCATGGTAAGGCTTTATATATTCGAAGATCACTCAGTGGCATCCTTACAGAAAATTCAGTTCTGTAAGGGGCTAAAAATTCAAATAAAGATAAAATATAACATAAAAAATTACTAATTTTTAATTTCCTGCCTGTGCACTTCTGAACATTATCTCATTTATTGAATATTTTCCCATTTACTCTGTAAAGACAACTGCACTGGCTCATATCAAGAGTTCACCAACAGTGCCCATAAAGGATAACTTTTTTTGCATATTTTGCAAGTAAAGAAGTGATGAAAGATACTCAGAAGTTAACTTTCTGGTCAGATAATATTTTCAGCTGTTTGACTAAATAGGTAATTGTTTTTCAATTACTGCATCCTGCATTAGAAGTCATCTCTTCTCATTCCCATATATGCAGCTTCCAAAGTAATATAAAAGTTGAAGTGAGAGTTTTTCTGTAGAATTCAAAATATCATTTAGTTTTGACCCTTGTGGGTATATCAGACACTCTGAATATGTACTGGAAGCTTTAACCTAAGAAAATTTATCCTCCTTTATTGATGATACAAACACATGGTATCTAGCATGTCAACCCACTCATGCAAGAATTAACAGATTTAACAATATGCATACTACTGTAGCATTAGCTACTGTAATTATTCAAATGTGCAAACTAATGTATGAGTAAACACATGTGCAGAGTAAAGACAGCTGTCATTTATTTTTTTAATTTCAAAGTCATAGCCCAAATACTGGGAACAGAGTTTTTAGAAGCTCAATTTTCACATTATGAATTGTTCTATATTTTCATAGTCTGGAAAGGAATAAATCAAATATTTTAGTTTAGGGGGAAGCTGAAATCCATCTGTGGCTGGGAAATATAATTGCACTGCCTCACCATCAGAGTAACATCCCCAGAGTCTGTTGTTGGAACTGACAGCAGAGTTGAGCTGATGGTACTTGAAGCACACAGAATGACAAACACCACTTGCTTAGCAACTCTACAGCCCATTTACTTCTGAGTAATTCTGAAGCAAAACCTAATTCTCACTTTTCCACCTCTCCAGCAAGTATGTATTTGACCTGTAAAGAATCTCTCTTGCCAGTTTTTTATCATGTCAGATTTCCTGCCACAGTCTCTTTCACACATCCTGCCTCACAAAAATTAAACGGACAAGATGCAGAAATAAATGTGATATTTGGGTCTCATGTGGAAAAGGACTGAGAATCACTAAGATATAGAATTTCTACTACCAGGCACTATATTAATGGGACATCTCAAATGGGATATGTAACTTTACACAACAGGCTTGAATGCCCCTGATGGAAGTGATGAACTACTCACTCAACTATGGCAGTGATGCACCCCAGTGTACACCCCAAACATAACCACAGTCAGTTGTGTAAAAGCCATGAAGCTAAGTGAAACCTCAGACACGTGGAATGCAAATTGCTCACCTCTGATGAGCACTGTATTCACTTGATTGATTTTAAATGGATGTATAAGTGTTCTCATACATGTTGAACCTGCATAAAAAAATTAAATGACTCCCAGTGGAATTTTTCTGGTATTACACTCCGAAATTGAGCTTAACTTGAGCAACAGAGTTTAAATACCTTGGGATGTAGTTCATCATAGCATGATTTTAATTTTAATTCAGAACCATAAAAATGTGGGTGACACAGTCATTTTAAAAAGTGTCTCATCTAGGGTATAAGCCAAATCCATTTTTTCCAGTATTATTCCAATGATTTCTGTCAGATATAAAACTGGTATGGTGTTTCCAAGTGACTTGAATACATGCAATTTTAGATTTTAGATTTCTGACAAAAATGCATAACCAAGCCACTGTTTTGAATCTCTTGGCAGAACAGATATTTTTCAACATATCTTTTCTAAAAACCCTGGAAAGAGGAATGCCTTGAGCTTTCTCGATTGTCACTCTTTGCATTTGCTTCATCTCAGTGTCTGGATTCAAGCATTAAGCTCTTAAATAGAAGATTACTGCCACTTTCTCCCTATTTATAATCTGATGTGTCTATGTGTGATTGAGCTCACTAAGCCTGCTGAACCTTTGGTCCTTCTATTACTGAACTCCATCAAAATACCTCCTGGTATACTGCATCTCTGGAAAGATGCTCATCTCCACTTGATCTAAAGCTTGTTCCAGCTCAAGCAGAACCTGTTATTCTGTTGCTCATTTAAACAACAAATTGATTTTTTGGAAATTTCATTTAACTTTCATGCTTCAATTCTTATTATCTAGGACACAAATGAAACTGAGTTTATAAATCAAAAGTCAATACAATCAAGTAAAGTTCAAAAGTTACCAAACAAATCTGTGCTTTGATGCCTGTGAAATTAGAAGCTTGGAAAGAACAAGTTAAATCAAAGGCATTTCCTGTACACAGAAATGCAGGAGTGTCTGGGCTTCCCTCACTCACTTCCACTCACTTCCCTCATTGATATGTCAATACCTTAATTCAAACCCAGCAGAGCTGATGATAGACTGGCCCCACATGGTAGTTTCTTCAGCTTTTAAAATATAAATCACTTTGTTTTGCTCCCTGCAAAAACATCATCCACATGTTTTCACCATGCTGCATCAACTAATACTAGAGGGAGAAAAAAAAAACCAACAAAAACAAACAAAAGAAAGCAAAACAAAACAAAACAAAAAACCCCAAACCAAATAAAAAAGAAAAAAAAACCGAACAGGAGGGAGGTTACAAGTGAGTTGGAATATTTTAAACCAGATTGTAATTAGTGTTTCACATTTTCTAATTTTGCTAACATGAGCAAAAAAAGGTTGTAAGGCTTTCAGCTTTACCTCAGAGCCTATCTTTCTCAAAGTTGGGGATATACAAAGAACTTTCTGCTGTGACCCAACATGAAAAGTTGAACAGGGAGGTCAGTGTGTGAGTGCAATTTCAAAAGCTTTCAGGGGAGAACATTCATTGAATTTCTAGTCAAAAGCTCATCATTTAACAAGCATTTAACTCAAAGCAAGAATTGCCAGCTGTAGGAAGAGCTTAATGCAGTGATATTCTCTCACTTGGACAATTAAATTTTCCCTCTTCAGCCATCTCTGAATAAGCTGGCACCGCCTGATTCAGACGCAGGAATTGGATTTCCTCCATTACTTAGCTGAGTTTCTGAGACAGCTTCAAGAATACAGTCTAAGGTACCTAATTATTTCCTTGAGCTACCAACTGAAATATTGATAAGTAAATGACACTCACTGCCACTAAACACAGAATAACACCAATCGTTTAGAAAGTGTTTAAATTTGTTGAGATACTATTTAAGACTCATTACATATAGAACATATTGTTCAAAGGATGGAGACTCATTGTTAATTTTTAAGTGAATAAAAAGTTAAAAAAATAGAGGGCTTGAGATCATGACTTTATAAAAGACTTTGCATGTTACATGTAGCCTTTAAATTAGGAATTTATCAATGGTAACAGATGAGCCATTTTGCCCCTACTGTATTATTGGCATCCCAGGACCATCACCACTTTGATAAAGAAGAAGCAAATTATTCCTCTTCCTTCAGCTAGGAGATAAGAATACATGTTTCAAGAATTAAGGACTGGAAAAAAAATAAATTTTCCAGTTTATGACAATAAGAGGTTTCAGGATGTGACTTTCTTCAATGGTGCAATAGGACTACAATAATTTTTCACTTTATGTGTTGTGAGAAGTCTCACCTGCCCTGTAGCTGCTGCCTCAGAGTAGGACAGGACTGACACAAACACTGCTCTGTACTGGTTTGCTCTGTCTAGAAGTCTTGGATGTTGCACAAGCTCTTAACAGGCTGTGCTCCTGTTAAGAAATGAACAATCTCAGTGCAGAATAATTCAAGTTCCTAAAGTTTAGATATCTTGGGGTGTCTTGCCTGATTCCAAGAGTGCTCCTGTGTTGCATATGGCATTTTTGTGATGTAGAGGAATTGGGAGAGGTTAAACTAGAAACATAGGGTGCAATGTGGGAGAAGATGTTTTCATTTTTGTCTTTGCTTCTCACTATTCTAGACTATTTAATTTTGCAATGAATTAAACTATTTTTCCTTAAGTCTAGTCTGCTTTGCCTTTGATGGTAATTACCAAGGGATGTGCCTGTCTTTATATGAGCTTTTCCATCTTATTTCCTGCTTCTGCTCTGTAGTGGAGGAGGAGTGAAAGACTGGCTGAGTGGAGGTATGGGAGCCAGCCAAGGTCAGCCCACCAGAGAGGGGGCTGCCTGCCTCGATACTGAGACCACTTTCCAGCTGTCAGGAGTGTGACAGGGCTCTGCAGAGCTGGTTTATGTTGTTGATCTGAACCACTGAGCCTTGGGGCTGCTCAAGGGGTGATTCTGTTGTGGAAGCAACAGTGGCTGATGTGTCTGTTCTGGTGCACTGGTCTGACACAGCAATAGAGGGATTTGCTTGTGAAGTACAGAGTAAAGCTGGAAGAGGTGCTTAACTTGTACAGAGCTCTCCAATTTGGAACACTAGCTCCAACCCTAAAGTCTTCTCATACTCTTTTATCTGACTCCAGGTATATTTTCACTGAAGAAAATCTAAGGCAAATGATCCCCATTGTTTGTGATAGCTGGGTAATCTTGTTACCTATCTCTATCACATGGATGATGGTCTACAGTCTCAGGAACATTTAAGCTGCTTTGAAAAATATTTCTGGTGTCTTTAGGAGTAGAAATACACACAATATTAGTGAAAATATTGTCTGGCTTGTCTCCTTTTATGATCCCACTACAACAGGATTTGTAGGTGTTGAAAGTGCTTAACCAATACTGGGGTTTTTTTCCCCAACAGTCTACTTGTGGATTTTACATATTTTATCACTGTTATGACTCTATTAATTGCTGAAACAAAACTTAAGGAGAAATTCCATTGCCACTGCTGGTGGACAGACATCACAATCAAATAGCATTTGATTTTTTAAATGTTTATTTAACAATAATTGGGCCTTTTAAAGCATATCTTATCTGTGGCAACCCATCTCCTTGCTATATGCGCACAATAGAAGAAAACACCTAGGGCAGGGAGACAGTATCAAGTTAGGCCTTTCTGCAATGCTGCAGAGAGCATGGAAAGCCACTACTGAACTTATGAAGAATGAATAGGTATTTTGCTTTTCAAGGCAGGAAAGATATTGTTGTGCTCAGAGGTCATGTGTGCAAACTAATCCTACCACATAACCTGAGACAGGTGTTTTCAGTGACCTTGGGTAAACTTCTTGAGTATGTATTTCTAAGTGTGTAGACACTTCATGATGCACATAGACCCTACATTTAACTTCAAAAGTAACATTTCATCTTCATCAGCCTCCTTAGGCTTCTAAATGGCTTTTAAAATCTGATCCTAATGTTTTGTGCCACTATTCACCATCTGGTAAATGATGATAAACACCTCTTTTCCAACTTTTTGGGTTGATAGGCTATAACCAAGTAAAATCTCCTGTTTTGTATTCAAGGTTGATCTGAGACAAGTGGATAAATTCTGCATAATGCAAACGGGCGCTCACCTCCCTTTACCTGCCTTCACCTTAAACTACATTAGTGGTTTTCAGAAACTTGTCTTTTACTGTCTCTTTGTTCAGTGACAATTCAGCAGTCTGAACTGGGGCTTAAGTAAACTGTAAATTAATCATAGAATTATGATTGAATTAAGTCATGTGTATCCTGTGGGCAGGTGTGGGAAATTCTATAATATCCTAGTGTCAGGTAATAATAAAAATAGTGATAGCAACTAAACAGATTCCATCAGAATAAGCATCACTGGTGAATTCCTGAATTTGCAATGCTTGAACAAGGTCTTTCAGCAGATCCAGTGCACCAGAGCACAGGATTTTCACTTTCTTAGGGAGGTATAAAAAGACTTTTTTCCTTCTTTTGAAAATGTTTGGTATAGAATTCTCTAAAACATATCTAACTAGAATCATGAAATCATGGAGTGGTTTAAGTTGGAAGGCACCTTAAAAGATCATCTAGTTCCAACCTCCATGCCATGAGTGTGAACACCCTTCACTAGACCAGGTTGCTCAGAGCTTCACTGAACTCGGGAATTAAAAGAAAAATAGATATGTATCCTTAGCTGAGATAGCTCAAAGAGCAGTGTGGCATACACCTAACACAGTACCGTGCTACGAAAAGGGTCTTAGGTAAGTTCAATATACATTTGCATCCAGTCTGGATCCTCACAGAGAGGTTGCTGGAAATGACAACTAACCACTCTGCTTTCTAGTAAATTACACCCATTTTGTGCAGGTGAGAACAAGGTCTGACAAGGCAATGACAACTTCTATGCAAAGCAACAAAGAACCAGGCTGATGGTGTTAAAATATTTCAGCAGGTTGGTCTCTAGTGAGGCTGAATTGTGAGCAGAGTGTGACTGGAAAGAATCAAAGAGCATGTCTGCACTTTGCAAAATGGATAGATGAGAGGATCCCAAAGGAATTGCCCCAGACACCAGTTCCTAGCAAACATGTTTTGGCTGCACATTGCCTCATTAGCAAAGAAGCAGACCTAATTGTACTAAGCCCAGTCCCTGGTCAGTGTTTCTAGAAACTGAGATTTTTGTCGTACAATGCACATTCCTTTCTGTGGGGGTCACATCAAAAAGCACAGAGACATCAAAAGATGGTATTTTACACCATTTGTAAGGAATGGAGCAAGCTTCTATGTAAGCTATGAATCTAGCAGGAAATTTCTGTCCTGTGTACAGTGTTGAGGGTTATCTGTGGTTTAATTTCATCCTATTTGGAATAAATGCAAATGTTTTTAAGGATTCCTGAAAAAGCCTGCTTTAGCAAGAACCAAGAGCTTAATCTTTAGGTTGCTGACTTGATGGGGAAGCCAGAAAGAGATCATCTGTTATTTTTTAAATGGAAAATGGAAAACTAGGATAATATTTTTAAAGCCTGAGAAGCCTCTCTGACAGCTTCTACCTTCCAATAATTTCTCATTTCTCTAAGACTTTAGAAATCCTAAAAATAATTCCACTTGTTCAGTAAGCCAGAATTTTCATTCTAAATACAAGCACATTCTAAATCTGCAAAAATTTTACTTTAATGAAATCGGAATTACAAAGCCAGGGGAACATATTTTTTTATTGCTTCTTTATTTCCATTAAATATTTATTTTAAAGGAACCTTGCCACTGATACACCTCACAAAATGAAATGTGAAGAGAAAAATATATTAAATGTTTTTAATGTTCATAACAAGTTTTATTCTCATACAGTTCAATTTTGCTTTGAAGTTGTTAGGGCTACCTGTTAGAACTATGAGGGAAAACTGATTTTGTGAACATCATTGGAAACCTCAGTAGAAAGGTGCTACAACTTTTAAATTTTTAAACAGCATAAGTCAATCTCCATGGCCAGCCCTAGTTTGTAAATCATACTGTATATTGTAAATTATTGGTAGTTTGAAGCACATACACTCAGAAACTGATTGATACTGGGGATTGACCCCAGGTGTAAGGTCCTGCAAGGGGCTGGGGCAACCCCTGGTATCAGCAGAGTCTGAGGGACGAACAGATGAGAGCACCTCTGCCCAGAAGGACACGGGGGTTTCTAATGGATAAGAAATACAACAAGACCTATCCATGGGCACTCACAGCCCAGAAGCCAACCTCATCCTGAGCTGCACTCAAAGCAGCACGGCAGCAAGGCAGGGAGAGGATTCTGCCCCTCTGTTCTGCTCTGCTCTGCTGAGAACCCACCTGCAGGGCTGCATCCAGCTCTGGAACCCCCAACACAAGGACACAGACCTGTTAGAGCAGTTTCAGGAGAGAACCACAAAAATGATAAGAAGGGTGGAGCACCTCTCCTATGAAAAAAGGCTGAGAGAGTTGTGGTTGAACAGCCTGGAGAAGAGACGGCTCAAGGGAAACCTTATTATGGCTTTTCAATACTTAAAGGGGGCCTAAAGGGGGAAAGGGACTTTTAACACGGGCATGTTGCCAAAGGATAAGGGTAGTGGTTGTAAACTGAAAGAGGGTCAATTTAGAATTGCTACAAGAAGAAAATTTTTAACAGCAAGAGTGGTGAAATGGTGGCATAAGTTGTGCTATGGCAGTGAATGGGATGTGGTGAATGAGGTGTGGGATGTGGTGAATGCCCGATCCCTGGAAATATCCAAGGTCAAGTTGGAAATGGCACAGAGCCACCTGAACTAGGTGAAGATGTGCCTACTCACTGCAGTGGGGCAGATGGACCTTTAAAGGTCATTTCCAAACCAAGCTGTTCTGTGATTCTATGACCCTAGAAGATACTAGAAGTACTTCCATGAACTCCTCTATGTCTTGGTTTGGGGTGAGATTTTTTGAGAAATTTAGGATTCCTAATCCTGGATTTCCTCACACGTATAATTCATCTTCAGTTTACAGACTGTATGGAAAAAAAAAACCAAACAAACCCAAACTTGTCCATTTGACAGGTCCAACAACTAAAACAATGGCCTACTTTTTCACGTGATATGAGTGTTCACTTTCAAGAGAAAAATATATACATTACCAAAACTATCCTATTTGAGCAATGAGGCTTGAAAACATTCACTGCCAATTTTTCAATTAAAGCTGTTAGCTTTATCAACCTGATAGGATTAACACAAATATTAAATTGAAGAAAAGATCGAAAAACTGAGCTACAAGTGTAATTAAGGCAATGTTGCTGTTGTAACATCTGAATATACATTTACAGCTTGAAAATGAAGTTTTATGTCACTTCTAAGTCAGTTTCTAAGGACCTGTGTGAGTCTCCATGTATCTCTTACAATAAGACAGCTCAGAGAGCAATTTCTCAGATGTATAAATCTACATGAACAGAATGTCTATTTCTTAGCAAGTTTTGGTGTCTTTTTTGGGGGGGAAGGGGTGAGTGTTGATGTGCGTATTAAAAATGAAGAAGGAAAATCATTGATAAGGAATGTTATCAAATCCATTGCTAAGGACTTTGTATCAAAGCTGGTAAACTTGGAATTTTTTGATCATAAAGTTTAGCTAAATAAATGTGCATAGTTGCATAGCAAACTCCTATTTTTTGGGGTTTTTTTAATTTTAAAAGCATGCTAAACATTTAAATGTCTATGTTTTCTTTCTTTTTAAATCTTCTTTTTTTAATAATATATCATACAAATTAGACAATATTTCAACTAGTATTTGATAGCTTCCTTAAAGATTATTTTACTGCTCTTAATAACACTGTTCAGTAGTGAGTTAGAGGGTCTTGACTATTCAAAGGAAAAGGTTTCTGAAAGTTTACCCAAACCTCTGAAAAATGAAACTTTAGTCTTTCATTAAAAGTTTTGCAAAACCAAGATTTTTTGTTTGTTTATTTTTAGTACATATAGACTGAACAAGTGTGGTTCTTTGCTGTTTTGGGATGCTTAGTGAGCTGGCTGGCTTAACACAAATACTTGGGAAGCCACAAATAATCCAAGTCCATGCTCAGTCTGCGAAAAACAGTAGAGGAAAAGACATTGTTCCAGAGAGTTCTGATACCATATGGCAAATAGCATTTTCTGCTGGTATGCAGCACATTTTAACTCCAAGGAATTTGCAATTATACTCAACTAATTAACATCATTTATTTTTTTACCAAGCTGTCTTTCCTCTTAAAAGAAAAGGGAATTCAATCTCTACCCACTGTGACTACTGTTTTTTATTAGGTGTGTAACTGTTGAAAGAGGAAAAGGAATTTTAAGGGCAACCTAGTAAATATGTGCATAACACAAATAAAGAGAGGCAATGAATAAAGACTGCCAAACAAACTTTTATTTAAATTCTCAATTTCTGATGGATACAGATTTCCTTTTAGGGTCATCAGAAGTCTAAGTACATTCTTAAAAAGACAAAACCTCCTCAAAGAGTCAGACTATGAACATATTTGTTAGCAGCCCCCCTTCTCATCCACTGCTCTTGACAACACCATGGGTCAGCACTGTATGTGAATATGTTTGATGTCAACTGCTCTACAAGTGCTCCTTTCATTTTTTTTTTCCTCTTGCAAGAGGAAAAAAAAAAAAAAAAGGCTGACAAGAGAAACTCCTCTTTCTCAAAAGTGTCAGGAAGAAAATAACTCTCCTGGCTCTCGTATTTGCCTTGTCAGAGTGATGCATCAGGTATTTTGGTTGTATTCATGAGCCTAATATTGGTCTGGTGTTGCCATTTCCTACCATATTATTTAAAAAATATATCTTTGGGATCGATCTTATTGTGAGATACTGTGTACCATCTCCCTGGACTTGCGAAGATGAAAGTAAGAAAAGGTAATAAACCGATGGGAGAAGGACCTCCACCAAGGCAGGGTGTAAGCACAGGTTTTATGTCACACAAAAGTCCCTGTTTCCTAGATTTGAACAGATTTTAGGGGAAGAAAGGAGTCCTACAATAGTTGTACAGGACTGATACTGGGCATAGCTGTGGGCTGTGTAACATCTCACTGTGGTAGAGAAGGCAGAAAACTTCCCGACCCCCTGACTCCCATAGGAGCTGTCTGACATCATATACCCATTTTCCCCAGTTTCTAGTCATCTACAGCAAGGTAAAGAATAGACTGTCAATTCTTGAACTGTTATATCTGTTTTTGCAGAATAAATACAGAATCTGGAAAGTTAAACTTCATTGGCAAGTACATTCATTTTTGTTCTCTTATTCCTGTTTATTATTATTTCTCACATACAAAATCCCATGTGGCTCCTATTTTCAGAAACAATCAGCTTTGAGAGATGATGCCTCCAGTTTGGGCCACTCTCCTAAAAGGAGACTGCCAAGGTCATAGACCCATCTTGTCTCACCTACTTCAAGCACTTCAAAGTCAGATACTTGCTGATAAGATCGGTGTCCTGGGTTCTCTTTATAGTCAAGGCAGAGAAATAGGCAGTTCCAGAGGAAAACTCATCTGTATTAAAGTTGAGACTTATTTTAGGAAGAAAACAATCTTTCTCTGAAATTGTCTACTTCTCTGAAATTGTCTACTTCTGTTCAATGAATTTAAAGCTAGAGTGATAAACTCCAACATGAAAGTCTATCCACTTGAGTACGTTTGCATAATGTCCCCCATGTTAGGGATCAGTAACGCTCATTCAAACTACTGAGTCCTTTGTGCTCTTTATAAGGCTGCCTTAAAAATGCCTATTTTACCTTGATCTTTCTGCATTTTGTGGGAACTTGAGAGTATGCCATATAATACAGATAAGTAAGGGACAAGAATGATTGAGCCAAATTAATTAGGTACCTCTACCTGTGGCTAGAACTGAGAGGTTGCTGCAGCAGGATCTCAAAAACATGTCAGGAGGACTGAAGATTTCTGAAACCCAGGACTGAAGATTCCATGCACGTCATTGAACAGCAGTTTCTTCTCCTTTCTGACCTATGTAACACCGGTGATACTACCCAACAGTGTGACAGGTGGTGAGATCAGCACACAACCTCCTCAGAGGAGCTGTGCTGGGATAGACCACTTGACTATATTGCTTCAAGGCCCAGATCAGTATTTCATTAAACTACATTGGCCCATGTGAACAAACTTCCTTTACAGTTTGGGTGACAGGTTTACGGCAATTGTCAGTGTGCTCAAGAATGAGCACAGGGAGGACAGTGCAGTGATAAACTGAAGCGCCTGAATTCCCAGCTTGCACAACTCCCAAATACCAAATCACTGAGGAAGGAAAAGGAAACCTAGGGTCATGCAGTAAAACTGGAAAAGTACAGTCTGATTTTTGTACTGTTCAAATATACACAAATATGTATTAATACCAATTTTCAAGTGAATTGCAAGAGTTCCTGCACTTCAGTCTAATGACAATCTCCCCTCTGCCATGAGCTGCAGAGTGTTTTGGGCATCAGCCTGTCACATAGCCCTGCCAAGAGAGAAGTGTTCCTTGGGGGATAATGATATCATTCGGATAATGGACACTGGGTGTGATTTGGTATGCTTATTTAGCATGCTGGGTACTGAAAAAGGAGTCTGCATGTAGCTCACTTAAACTATTTAGCTGTCTTCATTTGACTCATTAAAATCTCCACAGACTGGCCTAAATCATAATCCCATTATCGTTGGTGGCAAAATGTCCGTGGATCTCACTCTCTCCTTTCCAATTTCACTCTCCATCACTCTTTCTGAGTCTTACCCCTGTCAGCACTTCTGCACTCATGGAAACAGAGCTGAAAGCAGCAGGATCTTTCTCCCCTGTTTCACCACTTGATGCGATGCACAGATGGCTTTTCCTTTCACTCCCTGCCTCCCCGTCACGCAATTCCAACAGAGCAGTAGGAGGAGGGCTCTATGCAGCCTGCATATTACAACACTTAAGATGGACTAAGGATGGGCACAGTACCTAAGTTTAAAAGGAGCAATTCAGATTTTTTGCTGTGCTGGGACTGTCAGGCCCCAATTCCCTGTAGCATCACTGGAAAGAAAGTCACAATGGTTAACTTATGCAGCTCTTGCTGGTGGTCTAAATATTGCTCCTACCTTGCTCCACAGGCAGTAAGAGATGCCAGTCCTTAATAGCCAGAGGTTTGAATTGCTTATTTCTCTTCTGAATTTAGACATTGTAATTGGAGTTTCATTTCATATGGAAGCCAGAATAGGCAGGCAAACCACAGCTCTAAATCACAGTCTGAGCTGCTCATTGCTCTCTCGAGGTTATTAGATGCCATAGCAGATGGCCTGAGGTACCAGAGGAGGAACTCCAATTATACCCTCAGGGCCTTTGATAAAACTGACCTCTCATACATTTCATGAGATCCTCACATTAGAGTGTGTAACCTCAGGAATGTTTCAGACATATCTGCACACAATTTATTTTTTTCAATGCAGTTTTGCCTTGAATCACATTGGGCAGATAACAGTGTTCTCTCAAATAATAGTAATAATCTTGTTTCCACACCAAGTTGACAAAATTTGCTTTCACTTAAGCAAAACCAAGAATTAAAAAAAAAAAAAAATAGAGATGGTGAATCCAATATGTGGAAATAGTAAATAGTCTGCTTTCATTAGATGTGGAGTCAGTGGGGCTGAGAAGGAAAAAGAGAGGCCATCAGTGCTGGCCAGAATGGTGCATTCATCATATGCTACTGCTGAATGTCCAAGCTACCCCTAAAATCAGGCACTGGGGTTAAACATGACTGGATCCAGCAGAGTGACAGCTGACACAACTCCAATTGTGTGACTCTTGAGATACCTATTTCCTCATAGAGTTGTGCTGCCCTTCATGCCATAAACCTTGTGCATATTTAAAAGCTTACTTTAACAAAAGTTAATTTAATAAAGGGGGCAGATAGCTGCTAATTCCTCTGTAGGGAGTGGGCAACTGCCAAATAATATTGAAGTAATTTTCCAGCTCCCCTGGTTTTGGTGTAGCTGTGATGACCTTCATATACAATGGAATATTACATTGGAATATGGTTCTTTCTTTGCCTGACACAATAGACTCCTCAGGACAATAATTTTCAAACTGTTCCCTTTGTCTTTCTTAGGATGCAACAAACAACTAAAACCATCTCAAAAATAAACTAGTACTGTTCTCTGGTCCATAATATTCAAGAAGAAGAAGCTTTAACAGAAGGCCCATCAAAACTGTTTTGTCTACTTCCACTTAAGTGCAAACCAAGAAACATAAAGCATCTTTGAAAAATACCCATTTTCTTCTAATATTTCTGGCAAGCTGCTTCCAGTACAGGATCAATATGTAGGAGGTTTTTATTTGTTAAGACTTTACCTCTAGATTAAATTACTCAAGGAATGGTTTAAACCCATATAACTCAGTGGTAAACACCACATAAAAGATCAGAGGAAAGAGGCAGACAAAGAGACAGATATTTTCACCCTGAAAAAAAAAAAAACCAAACTATGACTCTTGAACAAAGGAAATATTGCATAGGGAACCAAATAGTGCCTACTTAAGAACACCCGTTTTTACCACTGGAATGATTGACCTCAACAAAATTATTTGGATTTGGTCTCAATGGTTTCACAGTTTCTCAGCATTGAGTTGGAAGCTGACTGAAGCACACAGAAAAGCTTATATTAAGCAAATAATTAAGTCTGACTGGGGAATAGCTTTTATATGGCAGATTCCTCAGGCAAACCACCAAGAAGCTTAATGTTGGTTTTATGTGACATCTGCATGGAGGAATTATCAGTTTAAATAGGGGCTATTATTAACCTTAACTAGTAAGACCTTGAGCTCAGCTGACTGTTATGATCAGAGTACATTGGTGTACAGCCATAATCAGGCCATATTTGAATCAGATTCACCTTTCTGCTTCCTTCTTATCCAATATCCTCACTCTGACACTGGCAATGTAGGATGCTTAGAGAAAGAGGAAAATAACCCAACGAAAAGCTGTGCAGACAATGGGTGAGTTTTTGGTACACACAGCTCTGGAATCCCCAGTGTTCTTTCTCCTCAAAGCATACACTGCTGAGAGTGTGGTTTCTCAGGCTGTGGTTTCTCCTGTGTGTACCAGGAGATGAAGATTTCTTGACAGAGCCCAGTTTCCAAACCTGCAGACACATTCTTTTCAATTGCTTGCTTGAGATGTGGTGCAGCTGCAGGGGTGGTAAGTTGGACCAACAAGGACATGAGTATGCATAAGGTTATGCTGACCTTTGGAACTACAAGGATGAGAAGCAGCAGCAGAGAGACAGGTTAGACAACTTGAGACAGCAATATATTTAACTATATTAGTAGAATTTTCCAGGACATTTCTGTCCATATCTTAAGACAAACATGATATGACTCAACAAAACTTTTTTTTTTTTTTTTTTTTTTTTTTTTTTAGTAGGGTAAATCCCAGGAACAAGCCAAAACCAGTCAAGCTTACAATTGCTATCAAATTCAACTTTTGGGCTTAAGTCAAGGTCATCTGGATTTTCCTTCTTCTGCCTTTCAGAGGTTTCTTTGAAGTCCAACCAGTCCACTATTACCACAACACTCTTCCCATCTCCTATCCAGAAGGAACATCCTTTGTAATCTAGGCTTTCCCTATGTCTTTGGGAGGCTCCCCTCCTTTCTAAACCTCTGGCCCAATGGCTAGACTCATTATACTGGGGAATTTGCCATGCAACAGACCCTTGCCTCCTGCAGACATTTGGAACACCCTGGCCTTACACAGTCATAAAAAGCCACATTTAAATGTATCAAAGATGCACATATCAAAAACCAGTCATTATGATTAATCACTTTTAATATCCCTTCAGGGCAATTTGACCAGGAGGACTAATGCACAAACATATTCAGGATAATTCCAATACCAGAGACAGGACAGTGAGCTATTTGCAATCCTGGCATATACAAATATTATAAATCAAGTAGGCACATGCTGGAAGCCTTTTCAACAAAGAGCTGCATAAAGACATTCCTTTTAGAATCACTGCTCACAGCAGCAATCAGATTCCCTCATGAATTCTTAAGGTGTTAAGATTTTTCACTTTTCAGTTTATCTCAGTTATTAAAGTTAGGAATTATACCACAATTCCTTGAGCTGATTTTAACAAAAGATGTGTTTCCTTTTAGGCAGAGCCCCAAAACTCTCTCTATATATATAGATATATTCTTAGAATGTAGAAGCCTTTGCTCCCAAGACTGAATAATTTTTGCTATATATACAACCAAAACCTCTCCAACTGTCCTGAGATAACAACATATATGGCTTACAGAAAATCAAGTTTATGAATAAAAAAGGATTAGACTGGCTGGCTCCCAGGATTATTAACTAAAATATGGTTGCTTATCTTGAACTGTAAAGTAGCAGTGTATCCCACCATGGCCCATTTCCAGAAGCTATAAAAATTTTTCCTAATAGACTTGCAGTACAGTTTTCAGGCATCTATTGATAGTTGAAATTCAAAAATATAATTTCTTTTCCAGTTAATGTGTTCAAACTCTTCCATATAAAGAGTGCTTAAATAAAATAAAATCAGTGGAATGACCTACTGCTGGTCAAGATCTCAGATGAATGTCATTTACTGCTAATATTCTGGCAGTAAAAGTGGACTGCAATTATTAAGATCTCTAGTTAGAAACAACAAATACTTGGAATTTTGTATGCCTTTTCCATTTTCAGGGCTTTTATATACAGGCATAAAACATGGCAATCTGCCAGATCTATCCAAGTTGTATGTATATTAACTCTGGAAATTGGAGTCAGTATATCCCTAACTGTAATCTATTTATCTATCTAGAACTGCATATACACATACCAAAGCAAAAGGGTAATACTTTCCACTTACAGACAAAAATTCTCCTGTCTATTTTCCTGGAGTGGACTAGAGCTTGGCAGAACATTTTTTCACTTTATTTTGCTTCAAAATACTTCTTTAGTTGTGCGGATAGTTTTACAAAGATTCATTCACAGGTTTTTCCATCTCTCCAATGATATTTTGTCTTGATTTATGGAGAAATTAAATATCTTCCCAAGGAGTATATACAGGGAACAATCACAAACTTTGAAAACAGATCTTGCAGCTCTTTTGGCTAGTAATGAGGGGTAAAGTCAATACCTGGTGAGTGTTGATGAGAAAATGCTCTGCTGACATAGTACATTCTTCCTCCTTAGTCCACCTGGTGCACCTAAACTTTCTAAATGTAGAACTCAGGATTTCATGTGAGAATTGTACTCCACTCACAATTGATAATTCATTGAATCATGGAATGATTTAGAACAGAAAGGCCCTGTGAATGTCCAGCAGTATGACCTCTGTTCTGACCAGGACCAGCACCAATTGCATTGATCAGAGCCTTGTCCCATTGAGCTCTGACAGTCTCTAAGAATGAAAAGTCCAAGAGTGTTTCAGCCAACCTGTTTCAAGTGCTTGTGGGGTTCTTTTTAATGTCCAGTGAGCCAATTTGTCTTAAAATAACTTGTGTCTGTTGTACCTCTTCCTCTCTACCTGCAAGCACTTTAGTTTTAACTTCCCACAGCTACCAAAGAAATCTGGCCTGGATCAAAAGAACTCTGAACTGTTGTACATGGTACCTGTATTAGAGGCAAAACTGGTGCATCGTGAAGGGCTTTCTTTGGACAGTCAGGACATGACATGAAGTAAAACATGCCCTTAGATGTTTACTGTAAACAACACCTAACTTATTACGGAGGCATAGAATCCTGAAGGTTGTAAGAGATTTCTAAGATCATCAAGGCCAACCATTGACTGAATACAACCATGCCCACTAAACCATACTGCCAAGTGAGATGTCACCTTGCAACTTGCTACTGTATTCCAGCAACAGGATGGAAAAAAGATGGTGCAGACATTTGAAGTAGTTGATCCTTTCAAAGTAAAACCATGTATAGACACAAAACGTACTGAAAAATCAAATTTAAGCATTCTCAGAAAAAAAAATTATTTAATCATATACATTTTCATTAATAGTAATTGAATCTCCACTAGAGTAGTAGATGCCAATACAGGATTACTAAGGTACAGACACTGTTGTGCAGCCTCAACAGGGCTGGAGTAAAATACACTAAGAAACACATCAACTGACTTGTCCAGACCCACAGTTGGAAACATTTCTTTCACTTAATAGTCAGTTCTTTGGGTCCTACCTATAGATAGTGAAACAGGTTAAGGGAGCTGATGATAAAGAAGAGGAATGGTGATGTTTTCACCTAATGCTTATCTTTAAAGATAAGAAGATAAGAAAAGGGCTCAGCATTCCCCAGTGGACAGCTCTGCAACATTGCACAAGATTTTAGCAGGGTAGTATTGAAGTTGAGTTAATGGGTTGAGGGTGGCAGATCCTTAGATAGGAAGGAGGTCTGTGCATCCTAGGAGACCACACACAAAGCCTGCATAAGTGTGTACAGGAAAATGACATAGCTAATGAATCCTGCAGACAGGAGGAATTTTAAGACTGCAATATGAAACAATTAATGGAGAAGGCAGTTCTGAAAATGCACTGAAGAATAACGTCATAAAATGGAGCCTTGCAGTGTCTTAACAGGCTCTAATGATGGCTGAGACTTAGAATGTGTTACTGCCTTCAAAAATCACCACCTTCCCTGGATCAAAGTACTAGTTTTAGCTCTGTGCTAATTGAAGGATATCTTCTCACTTCAGAGTGAAGGCGATTATCTCCAAATACAGAATAAGTTGACTAACCCCAGATAAACAAAAATACATTATCTTGTTTTTCCAGGCAACAAATTAAAGAGTTTCAAGCTGTAGTAATATATGTACATAACTTCCACAGCATCGTAGTTAAAAAAATTGTCAGGTACCAAAAGGAGCAGGAATAAAGGATGAATTATTGAAAGACAATTAGGCATTTATTATCCAAATATCTAGAAATGTATATTATGTTTGCATTGTAAAATGTTGTTACAGATTATCTTTTTCTTCCACAAATTTTTGTCATCTCTCTTCTGTTTCTCTGACTTGCTCTGTCATTGTGCAACACTAGGACCCTGCACCTTTCACCAAATTAGGAATACCAGCTCAGAGGATGTTTTACCAAATGAAGTTAAAATTTCTTTCACACATTTGGAAGCCAAAGAGGGAATGTAAAGTTTTGTGTTTAATGTGTTTAAATTGAAATTTTACTATTCAGAACACATCCATCCTTAAAAGAAGAATGAAGTTAAAGAATTAATAAATATCAAAAATTACTAAATTAACAAATCTAAGCATTCAAAGGCACCCTGTTATGGTCCAAGTCATTCTTTCATCATTGGATGGAATGGCTTCTTGAAGAAATAGGACATCTCTGATCTGTATTTCAAATGAATCAGAAGCAGGGAAAGTTTTGACACTGCTTTTTAGTCCCTGATTTGCTTGTTTCAGAAACCATCACTTCCTTTTGTCCTCTCTAAATCTGAACTAATACCTGGCACACAGGCAGCTGTTCAAATAACAGTGATCCATGATGAAGACTTGAAATACAGATATGCAAACAGTTTTGTAGCATAAATACCAGTATTCACTTTCCCCATACTACATATAATCATGTTCAGAAGCCCATCTCTGCAGTACCCTGAAAAGGAAGCAAATATTTTTCTGTGTAATTATTGTGTGTCCTCTCTTATTCAAGATTGTGGCATTCAGTGCCCTCAGCAGAAGTCAGTGACAATTTCAGGACCTCTTCTGCAAACAACTTGACATTAGCTTTAATGGTTACATTGCAAATGGCCTCACACGATTGACTGGACAGCAGGCTTGCCAATATCTACCAGAGGAGTTGCTGGCTTGACACAACAAAAATCAGATTTTAGATTGTTTCAATAATTACAAGAGTTCCCATATTAAAGCAGCCTAGTGTTAGAGCTTTCAGACTATCTGATGGAAAGTTTTGGAAGCTTGTTGTGACCATCCTCAATCTTCACAACAGTGCAATTTTCCTTCACTTAGTATTTTGCTCCAGGATCTGCAATGTGTACCAACACATTGTGAACACTTTGTTTTCATTTTGTCCGTCAACAACTTTTCCACATTTCAGAAATAGCACAGAGTCCCTCAAAGAGCCTAGTCTGATGCATGGGACTTCTATGAATGACACTGTAAATGCAGGCAAGAGGGGTGCCAGGTGTTAGGTTTTGGGAAAATAATAATGTTCCACAATAGGAGTGAGCATATGCTGATGGCATAGCTGCACAGATAGAACCGTTTTCCTAGTTTAAATCAATAAAGTTTCATCACCTTTGATGGAATTATGTTAGTCTATCAGTAGAAAACAAATATGTTTCGTTTTAGTACAAAAAGCATCACCATCTTTTATATTTCTTGGAGACTGCAAGTGTAACTGAGCACATTAAAGGGATGTTTGTGACCAAGCAAATCAACAATCAGTATTGAAAATGCGTTTTTACAGTAATTATTGCCAGAGCATTAACGACTTAATTTCTCATTTTCCCCTCACCATGTTAGGTCATTAAGTTCTCAGTTCACTTGAATACGATAATTATATTTGGAAAAAAATTGTTTGATGCTTCATCTTGATGCAGAGAAGCAGCTTCTCATTTCATGGTTTTGCCAATTAAATAAATGTAACGCCAATACTGATAAAACTAATAAAGGAATATGTTTAACTCTTGCTTCAAGTTAAGGCTCAAAACTATTTGAATACCTGTGGGTTCTTTCAGCATTGCAGAGGTGGAAATTGGTGCAGAGGTTACCAAGGCCAGAAAAACTAATCCAAATGACCTTCTCAGAGGGTGGTTCCCATGCCAACCTTCAACTTTTATTACAGGACAGTTTGGCTGTACAACTGTTAAAAAGTTATGAGATCTATTTTTTTATAATAGCAAAGTATTGTAAAATCGCTGACCCATTATTGAGTATATTTTCAGCAATAAGGCTGCTGTTGGACATAGCCTCGGCAATTTCAGCTTCAGAAATTTTTGCAATAGAAACTATTAGACAATCTGAGCTATAATAAGCATCATTATTCCTTCTAAGGCTGCATCTTAACAAGTTTTGTTGTGGCAAGTAAGGGTTAGGTATTTTTAGGTCCTGTAAGCAAGGAGATTTAGAAAGAGGAAGGGAACTAGCTATGACTTTATGTCCCAAATCTACAAAGGCTATGTGCTACCTATCCCTCAGTGTAGTTGCTGGGAATTAGATGGCTAAATTATTTTGAGTCAGATGTACTTAAATACAAATTCAGATCAAAAGTCCAATGTAATCATTGAGGTCTCTACTTTTATGTAAGTCTAACAAGAGCCCAGTTAGAGGAAAAATTCAAAACCAGCCAGATGTGTCATATCAGATTTTTGTCAAGAAATAAGAGTTTCTCTAGTGGCTGTCCCTTGACATTTCTTGCTAAAGGCACTGTGAATTGTCTGTGTATTCTGAGCAGAGGACACGAAGGACATGAAGTCATCCACACTACAGCAGAGTGAACAAGCCACTAGGCCACTGGTCTTTAATGGGAGTTGGAAGGAAACCATTTGGTTTGAGAACCAAAGTGTAGAAAAAAAGTTTCCAACGTATCAGAAACCCCTCAAGTCTGTGAGCTATTTATTGAGGAAGAATACAAGATCACTACATTGCTAGGATTTTGTCACTCTTTGGATTGTAACCGTCTTTGGATAATTTATCAATTTCTTGTTTTGTCTGTCAATACAGTTCTTAAACGAGAGATTCTTGTTGAAAAACCATGAAACTTTTCTTCAGGAATAAATATACTAATATGGAAGAAATTTCTGCTGACAATGAGAAAGGTAGCTCTATCACTCCTGATAGGAAGCTATCAGGGTTCAAGGCACTCATCAAATACAGAGCAAGGTATGTTTTGATATTTCAAAACATTTCTGAAGCAGAGGGGACACTCCACTTTTTCTCCAGTCAGAAATCACAGAAAACATATGTAAAATGGACCCTTTCTCAAACCACAATAAGCTTTTCTTTGCACTTAAAGTGATAAAATTATTTAAGCCTGAACTCTATAATTCTTTTCTATTTTATTTTCTTCTCTTCACACCCTCAGCATCACAATCCACCAGTATATAATCATCATTGTAGCAAGCCTTTCATTTCGTCCCAAGCTGCAATTCTTGGAAAGTCATACTATTTTTCTCCAGGTCACTGGTTTGTTTCAAATTTAAATCCTGTGTCAAATTTCCTTTCTCTTTATGATCTGACCTCTCATTCCTGGCCTGAGATGCCCTCTTTTATTGAGACAACTTTGTTCTCAAAATTACTTAATTGGTTATTGACTGTTGTGGAAACACTGAAGCTTTGTGAGTAATTGATCACACCATGTATCCCACATTGGCGAGGTGTCTTGTGCCACACAAGACCAGGATTTCTGGTGATGATTGCTGATGATTTTAAATGATGATTTTCATCATTTAAAAAGATAAATAAATAAATAAAACCAGAACCACTCAGTGTTCCTGTTTAACTTCTCCATAGACATTATTTCAAATAATCTGTGTTTCACATGCATCAGACAACAGTTCATGACATAGTTGATATTCTTTAGCCTCGTTCCTCCAGGACAGTCGTGTATTGTACATTGATAGCTGTAAAAAGCTATCAGCAGTTTAAAGAGTCCTATGGCAACAGTGTGGAAATCCTATAACAAAAATAAAAAGGATTCTTCCAAAAGAAATGGTGCTTGAAGCACTCGGCATCTTGCCTGTGTGTAGCCATTCATGGTTGGCACTCCTTGCCCCAAAAAACTGGCGTGCCCCTGTGAGTGCCGGCACCGTGCCACCCTAGCAGATGGGCTCAAGTGCAGGTAGCCAGGAGACCCTCTATGAACATCAAATGTGTTTTCTGAGATTGTAGTTCACAGCCAAGAATATTTCAGTGGTTAGATGTTTTGTCAGTGCAGGCAAGGAGAAAAGAAAGCCAAGGAGAGGTAAGCTCCCTCAAAAAGTCACCCATTTTGAAAACGGCAAAACTTACAGTTAGCAGCAGTCAAAGTGAGTCTCCCCCCAAAAAATTATTGTATTCAGATACAAAAGCTGCATAAAAGGAGTTAAATAGGAGTGTCATTGTAGCAAACCTCTTGGAATTCAGCAAATTTTCAGATAAATTGCAATAGGAGCCTCCAAAGCTCCTTGACTCAGAGGTCATCAGCTCAGAAGACACCCAGCTGAATATCAACACCAGCTTTAGTTAAAACACAACCAGCACTCCAGGACCAAGCCTTTGGAGAAGTCTCAAATTTTCAGTACGTACAATTGTATTTACTTTCACAAGCCTATGGTATAGAAATCCACGGTTTATGGTAAATGTGGTTGCTGCCCCATTAGAATTGTAGCAATTTACTGAGAAGCTCTGCTTTTCTCAAGTGGGGAAGACTTTGAATCAGGAAAAGAAGCAAGAGGTACGGTTTGAGCATCACACTAAACAAGGTAAATCATGTCTTCATGATTTAAAGTGTTTTGCTGAATTAGTACTTGAATGTATATGATCATTATCACTGCTCACAGGAGTATTGTAAAGATATAAAAGGATGGAATGTATACTAGATGTATTCTCAATGGGAAAGAGGAACAAGAAGTACAACAAGAGTTTTTCTTCAGTGACAATATCTCCTGTTTTAAGTTGGACTGCAGCAGACAAACCTTTGAGGTGTAAAGTGTACTGTGCACCCATTCCCAAAATCCTCATTTTGTGTTGTTTTAGGTAATGCATAGCTATGCCAGGAAACATTATTGTTCTTTCAAGTCTGTTTTGTCCATTCCATGGCTCCTGGTATGGCATGTGAATTTTTCTCAGGATGCTATTTGGGTATGCACGGAAAGAATTTAAAAAAAAACCTTACTAGGCTACTCATCTCACCTTTGACCATTAAATATTCAGAATTCAGCTTAAACATCTCAAATATATTGCCAGGTTTATGTACAGTATTTTTTCTTTTTTTGTTTAAAATGAATTTAAAATGAAGTGCAAGTGCATTTTGTATGTAGTTTTTAATCAATCACTCCAAATCACTTCAAAGAAAATTGTAGAGTACAGAAGTGACCTCTATCCCACATTCCTAAAGCATGCCAACAGAAAATCAATCCTGCTGTAGTGGTTGAATATGCTCACTCTTATCCCAACCGAACAGATATTAAGCCCATTCTATTACACATACACTTCACAACTGTGACCTGCAGTCTGCATTATTTCAGTTCATGATATTACAACATAAAGTCACCTATCACCAAAATTTCCTATTAGTTAAAACCACAGTTCTTTCTTGTTAGCAATAGCAATCAGTTTGGAATAAAACACCTTCCTGGTTTCAACTGGGATACAGCTAATTATCTTCCTAGTAGCTGGTTAGGATTTAGGATGAGAATAATGTTGATAACTCACCAATGTTTTTTCTGAGTAGTGCTTATTCTAAGTCAAGGACCTTTCAGCTTCTCACCCCAGCCTACCAGTGAGGATGCTGGAGAGGCTCAAGAAGCTTTGAGGGGACACAGCCAGAACAGCTGACCAAAGAGATATTCCATAAAGTATATGGTTATGCTCCGTTTGTAAACCAGGGCTGAACCTTGCTGGGGCAGCTGCTCAAGAGCCAGTTCACCATCGGCTAGCAGGTGGTGAGCAACTGCATTGTGCACCACTTGCTTTGTATATTGTTTATACTATTATTATTATCATTATAATTATTGTTGTTGTTATGACTGCCCTCCTTTTCCATTAAACTGCCTTTATCGCAACACGTGGGTTTTCCTTTTTTTTCTTTCCACTTTTCTCCCTTACTCCACCTGGAGGGAGTGAGCGAGCAGCTGTGTGGTGTTCAGCTATCTGCCAGAATAAACCACAAGTGCATTGCTGATTCACCCTTCTGCACCAATGTCAAAGTTTTCAGGGATCTGGATGTGACTTGTGACTCAACCTCTTCCTTAACTCCATACAATCACTTAAAATGCCCACGTTCCAATGAAACACCGGAAATGACTAACAGCAGCAAAAGACTTACAAGAAACCCATTTTCTTGTGGAGAACTTCTTAAGCAGAAAATAATGTTCCCTCTATTTCTCAAAGAAAATTTAAATGGAGCATCTCAACCAAATCAAACCACTACATTTGGTCATTTTATGGTCATTTTATGACAAATATTAACAATGTTGTATTTATAGTATTTTAGGATTTGTACTACATTTTTCATTCTCCTGTCAGTGAGCAGCTAGCATTATTCTTTAGGAATCAGTACTGGAATCATCACTGTTTAATGCCTTCATTAATGAGCTGGATGATGGGAGAGAGTATACTCTTACTAAATTTGTGTTTGATACCAAACTGGGGAGAGCAACAGGACTGGGCTGCAACTGCTAAGGACCAGGACAGCCTGGAGACACGGAATAGAAGAAACTTCATGTTGTTTAAACAGACAAAAGTGAAAGGTCCTGCATCCAGAAAGGAATACACTGGTGCAATGTTTTAGGCTAGGGTCCAGCCTTCTAGGAAGGAACCCCACAGAGCTTATCCATGTAGGGGTCCTGGTGGATAGTGAGCTGAATGTGGGCCAGCAATGCACCATTGTGCAGAGCAAGCCAATAGCCTTTAAGAAATCCAGGTGAACGATCCTTTTATTCATTACCTGGGCATCTGAAGCAGTGTGCTCAGTTCCAGACGTCCCAGTACAAAAAAAACTGTGGTTATGCAAGAGCGGTCACTCCCCACCACCGAGCTGGGGAGGAGTCTGGAGAACAGAACATGCAGGGACGAGCTAAGATTGATGTGCTTGCTCTGGCTGGAGAGACAGGCAGATCAGGAAATCAAGAATTCCAGTTGCATACTAGGAAAAATATTTTTCATAAAAATGGTCAAATACCAGAATCGTTGGAGGCATTCCAGCTCAATGGGACATGGTCCCGGACACCCTCATCTAATTAGACCTCCTTTGGACAGGAGATTGGACTAGATGTGCTCCAGAACTACCCTTCCAACCTAAAATACTCTGCGATTCTTTGAAAAAAATCTCCAGTTTACAGCACCTACCTTCTCTGCCCGGGTATTTGAATTCCATACTTAAATTTAGGACTGGTGACACATACCATGTAAACCTTTTGAAGACTAAGCAGAGAGGAGGCAAGTTCAGTTTAATAGAAATTAACACTGGTAGAAAGAAAATCTGTACTATTCCAGATCTATACTCAAACTGTATTTCAATAAGTACTTTGAATAGTAGAGAAATAAGCATTTCTGGCACTTCATTCACTAAATAGCTTACAAATACTGTTTTTAAAAAACCCCAAACAAATCTGTGATTCTGTAAATCCTCTGACAGCAGTATCAAGAGTGAAAGGTGGTTTTACCAAGTTGTATTTGTGTGCTTTAAAAATAAATTTTAAAAGGACAGGAAAAGACCAAAAGGATCCAACTAAATGCTCAAAAGAGAAACAACGTTCTCCAATTTTTACAACTTATCTTAAAACAATACATCTTTTTGTTCTTGATGTTAAACTGAAAATGGAGAATGAGGCATCAAGAACTAAATTAGCTTGGGTGGATTTTTTCTTGCTTTTCAGAGATTTTATTACATGAACATGGGGTTTGCCCTTTTAATCAGGTGTAAGATTTGTCTAATATCTCATGTCTTATATCAGCAGCAGATTCATGAGCAAAAATTAAACTTTTAAGGCAGTGGTAGAATAAAGTATCCTTCATGTTAGATAGCATATTCCCCTTTTATTAGTAACTGGCTTTAGCCTTGTAGGCTGCAATGTTAATTATTTTAGTTGTACTGTTAATTAGAATAGCAATGTTATTGCAACCCTAGTACACCCCTTCTTCTATTGTGGAGATGTGTAATTTCCTCTGGCAATGAGTTCTTCAGGCTAATTGTACATTTTGTAGATAATTATAATTGTAGATAATTTTGTATTTTATCAGTTTTGACTGTTCTCTACTTTAATTCTGTTAGATGTCCTCTTATTCAAATATTTGAGACAGTCAGAGGAACAGCTCTTAAATTTACTTAAACAAGCTCATGCTCATTCCCATAATTTTTGCAAGCTCTTTTTTGTTCTTCCATTTTACACAAGATACTCACACAATGTCTGCCTGATTCATCCCACACAGCAACAGCTGAACTTCATCATCCTGTGGTTCACTTTATGAGTCAATTAGATATAATTCAGCTCAAGTTCAGAAGTTATAGGTCTTTTGCATAACCTGACGTAACATGTCTTGCAAGCTAATTAGCAAAGTCTGCAATGAATGGGCAGACACAGCCTAAACTGATGAAGTCTTAGAAGCAACAGAACTAAATTAGACTGAGTCCATTCACAATTACAATACCAGTCCAAGTTCAGAGCCAGGGTATAACGAGTTCTCTCATACAAACTTCTCAACATCAAATTGTGTATTCAAATTAATTAATATAACATCTATTAGAAACAACTCATAACTGTTGGACAACTCAGTTTACCAGAGAGGCCCTGAAACAGTAACAAATTCTCCTCCCAAATTATTTCTTTTTGACAGAACACTTATTATTTAGCAGAGCAAAATATTTGTATTTGCTTTCCATGGCAAACAGTCTTTAATGAACGAAATCCACATGTAGTCACTTGACATTTTGTATTTAGAAATATTGCTGCTGAATCCCTTTGGAGCTGTAAGGGAGATTCCACACCCTTTATCACTCAGGCAATTCCTTCCAAGCAGCATGTCGAAGTTGTTGACGGGGGACATGATGTTGCAGTTCAGAAATGAAAAAATGGATTAAACTCATATTTTCATTTGATCGGCAATTGCCCTCACCACCACTTTAGAACACTCTTTCTCTTCAACTAATATATTTGTATACAATTAAAATAAACAAAATATATAAATACATAAATTATATATTTGTATGCTAAAACCAACTCAGATAAAGGTGATAGTGACAAAATTCTGGAACTGAAAGCTTCAGAACTCCAGGTTAGGATATAAGCCTTTGTATGAGCTCCTGTTATAGTTATTAAAGCATTTATATGAAGACTACGGAAGCACAAATTCCTCAGTCATTGTAAGGCAGCATCTCCATAGGCCATTCTAAAAGCAGGTCAATGCTTTGCAGAAAGTCAGTGTTAACTCAATTTTCAACAACATCTTTTCTTAGAAATATGCTTAAAATAAAATAAAATAAAAATTACATTGTTAAATGTGGAAAACTGTGTAAGCGGATACCTTATACTGACTCCTGTGTATTACCATGGCAAAAATTTTGATAGAGAGCAGTCATGCTACTATTACAATCAGTAGCTGATTATTTTCTCCATTTGAGCAGAAATACCTGACATGGCACTGAACACAGCTGAACTACACTGACCAATAAATGCAAAAGGCAGAATGAGGCATAGAGTCACTGTGTGTGCTAGAGGTTGAGAAACTGGGTTATTAGTGTAGTTTATTTCCTCACAATCTGACTGAAGACTAAATAGATCATGCAGGAACAGAAGGGAGAATATTACTTCTTGTGATTTAGGACAATTTTTGTTACAATCCAGCCTACAGTGAGGAACAACCTGTGAAAAATAGATGTCTTTCATCCTATTTTACTAGTAATTTTTACTAGCAATTTTTTTAAGACTAATACATCGCAAGGAAAGACAAGAATTTTTTATACCTCCTAGAAGGCCATAAACTGAAAGGTTAAATCATTTGAATGATTTAGCCATGAGAAGAAGTGCTAGAGAGGAGTCAAGAATAAAGGGCTGTATTTTTCAGTGTGGAACAAACAAGTGAAACACCAGTGGGCTCATTAGACAATTGTTCCCATGGGTCACAGTCTCTGGGAAGAAGGGTCCCATGGATTTTCATTCTACCAAATTTCTGTGGGAGAGCAGCTGTTGTCTTGTACAAGGGCAGCTGCTCCCAGGTCCCAGTTCCAACATTTCATGGACTGCATTTACACCACATAGTGGAATAGCCAATTCCCAGTGGTTACCACACACCATGCATTTCCTATTATTTGAAAGTTTTCCAGAGTAATGTGAATTTTCCATCAGTTTTTTCATCCTTGTCTTGAGGACCATAGCTGCTGAAGATTACGATGGAGATAACAGCATTATTTGCACAGGAAGGGAATCTCTACTCTTCCCAGCAGGAAAATAAAACTTGTTTAAGCTATTAGACAATGATATGAAAGTTCCTGGGATGCCATCATGGCTCTGCAGATACCATTACGAGCAATTTCATTTACAGGCAGAATATCCACCAGGGCTTTCTATTGACCTGGAAAGGCCATGGGATGCAGAGCAGTGAAGGAAAAACCTCCTGGGGCTCTCACAGATGCCTCTAACAGCAGCAAATCAGCCCTCCATGTTCATGTGTTTAAGTTAATCTCGCTCCAGTACAGGTTGTGGTGGGTCAGCTGCGCATCCATGACTGATTATCACAATTCAGCTGAGAAAGGGTGTCCTTTCAAACAACTCTTTTGTTAATTTGATTATGCCCTTGCATAATTTTTCCTGTACTCAACAAAATCATGTTAGAACACATCCAAAGAAAAGGTCTGATTTTGTCAGCGGTAAGAGACTTGAGCATTGAGATCCTGTTTTTAAGGTGATACATTTTTTAATGCTGGTAATACAAACTGGAACTACGCATGTTAAGGTAATTAAATCTCATACTTCCAGGAAAAAATTGTCTCTGTCCTACTGGTAATCCTGGATATATGATTTATTGAACAGATGTATCTGTATCAAACACTGCTGAGCACAGAGCAGTGGCTTGATGAATCTATTATGTCCCCTGAAGGGGAAATCACCACTCTTTTGGTTTGTGCTACTCACAAGCTACATTAGCATAACAGATCAGACAGAGCAGAAGGCAACTACTGCTTTGGGAATAGAAGGCCAGGATCACATCCAAACTACAAGGCTTATTAGTGGAACAAGCAAACATCAAATCAGCATCTGCCGGGCCTGATGGGATTCACCATGGGATGCAAAACTGGGAGTCAACATATTCCTTGGCATAGATCAAAAACTCATTAAAATCAGAGATGTCACCAAAAGACCAGAGGAAATCTAAGTGTGGTGCCAATGTTAAAGTACGAAGAGATGAGAGTAATAGACCAGAAAATTTGGCTTCTGTAGCCGTAAACATGTTGGAATGAATCTTTCAGCAGAGATAAGGTGGTTATTAAAACAAATCCAAAGGGGCAAAATGATACAGTGGCAACAGCTCAATGTTTGCCATACCAATAACAAAGGAGCATCTATGACCCTCTGTTTTCATTTTGCTCCATGGGGTTGACTATAGACAGTGACTTATGGTCTTTGCCATAAATAACAAAGAAGAGCACAAGAACAATGATTTTAAGAAGAGGGGAGACATGTTAATAGAAAAGCAGCACATTTTGGAGGGATTATCTTGAATAATACATATGTATCACATATAAGTAATTACTAAATAATATTTACTATTTATTACAGAAAATATCAGATTAAATTATCTAAACAACTGAAGGACAGATGGAATTCAGCATAGCAAGTAAAAGATGTGGACCAAGCTTACAGGAGTAAAACTACAAGGCAATAAAAGAGCCCTTTTTAGCTTTTTCTTTCTTACTTATACTTTTCTACACATTAGAAAGCAAAACTGGAACCTACAATGCTAATGAGTGCACTCCTCTCTTACAGTAAATATTGCTCTTGAACTTACAGTGTTTTCTGTATCACAATGGATAGAATTATCAGAGGGCCACTGAATCAACCAGTATTCATTTGTGTCCTCCATTTCTTCTGACAATTATTATTAAAGGGGAGACACTGGAAAAAATATATGCACTGAGACCTGATTGCAAATGGAATGAGCAAGTTTTATTACATTACATGGGTACATTCCTAACAGGAATCCATACTTGAAGAAAAATTAACTGAGCTAGTGAGTGAATCAGCATCAATCTTCTCCATCCTGTAATATTAATAGAAATTACAAAAGGCTCAGGCTAGAAATCACTTTTGGAGACAGAAATAGATATTACCCTGCTTAAATGGATGTTCCAGGCAAACAGACTATTTTAATCATGGTATAAACTGCTACCTCTGAAAAACTCAGTGTAAACCTTGAGGGCGTCCTTGTCATTAGAACATATGGCCCATGGTTCTGCATCACCATCTTCTAAAAACACACCATAAGAGGTTCTTTTTGGTTTCAAGTATTCATTTTTTATTATTACTGGGAAAGAAAAATGATGCATTATTTTCCTATGTATAATTTTACCCAGAAGCTGGATCTAACTGCTTCATAAAAGTTTGCATTGCACAAAGTAATGCCAGTAAGAGATATCTAAATAAATGATGATGAAATTTACCTACAGATACCACATAGGTAGAAGCAGAGGGCTTGAGGGTGCTTCTGCTAGTGGCAGGTGTAGGCATAAAACTATTTAAGGGAAGAGGCAAGTCAAGGTGCAAGAGGGTTTCTGCTAGAGTTTATTCAGGATATCAAAGTTATTCCCAACTTTTCCTTATATAATACTTGAAGACATTAGGAGAACATTAGCTGATTTGTTGTCACACAAGGCAGGCATCTACAGGCTTCAGAATCTCAGCTCCAAACTGGTCGTATCTCAAGCAAATTTAACCAAGGCAACATATGGTAAATGTTTAGGAAAAAGAAAAAGTCGAAATTACTCATAAGAGAAATTGGATCAGCTTCCATATCTCTGAATTTGCAGCAATATTTAGCACAAAGACCTTCTTCAACTTACATAATATCTTTTGAGGGGAGAAATCTATCCGGATGTTTTCCCTTCTCATAATTCCAGAGCAGGCAAAGGGGTTTTCCCTTCTGATTCTGGAGGAGGGTGAGCTGGTAGGAGGAAGACTTGGTACCACATAAATTTCACATTTACTGTTTAGAAAGACTTACGCTTCCCAAGCATGAGTTTTCAGATCCTAATCAAAATTCACCCAAGGAAGGCTTTTTTTCCCTAGAAGATATTGGTGAGTCCTTTCTGATCCTGATGGATCATTCATGTTTTAGGGTTGGGGGGATGAACTAACATGAAAATATCAGAAATATTATATTATATAGTTATATAATTTTAGGTAACATCTAGATCATGCCAGTGCAATGATACATAGATATTCAACTCCAGTATAGAAATACTTTTTTTCCTGCTTTATGTTTGTCTTTTTTAATACCTTGAAAATTCCCAGTGATTTGCATCAGTTACTTCTGTAGAAATATATTTTTTAATACTCATTATATTCAAGCACTTATAAGCCAAGAAGATTTTCCAGGATGTGCTTAAGTTGAAGCTTAGAAAAAAAAGGGGGGACAAGGGTGCTGTGGGAATGGGGACAGAAGAATTCCAGTTAGTCAAACTCATTTTTCTCCTTGGGATAAAACTTCATGCTGGATGGTCAGCCACTCATTGGACCTGGTCTGAAGGGAGACTACAAATGGAGAGCAGGTTGAAATTAATGCCTGGTTAACTAATGTGTTAACTTTATGTGATTACTTACTGCACATTGCTGGATAGCTAAGTTAACACATTACTTACAAATGAATAATTATTGCTATGGGATTGTCATTAATGTCCATTGTAAGTTGAATTGAAGCTTGGAGTTAAAGCTTTGCCAGGGTGCTTTTATTGTTTAAATCTAAACAGTCATTGTTGGCACCTGTGAAGGTTTTGACCTGTACTAACCTAGTGAATTCAAAACTTTTGAACTAGTACAAGTCAGCAGCAACCATGAGGGAAGAATTTTTATCTAGGAAAAACACAGAGAACACAAAACCTGGGAGATATTAAGATTGGTATACCTACAAAGGTAATCAAAAAAGCAACAGCAGAAGACCTTTTGAAAATTGTAGCTAGTTTTGCACATCATTTAGCAGAACACTGGCATGGCTGGGTAAGAAAAAAGTATAAATCAGACCCACCTGGAGGGATTTCAAAAAAGCATGTATCTTCCCTCACATTTGCAGGCTACTAAAATTATCTGTATTGAAAATGGCTTATTTGGACAGTTTCTACTGTCCCAGCCCTTACAATCCATTGCATGTGTCATGGCAAGGAAGAGAGACAAAACAATTTAGGTCAGTTTCATCAAGAAAAGAGGCTCACACAATCACAGTATTATTTTTTGATTGTTGTGTCCTCTAATCACATTCCAATGTATTGTTTAAATGTGGCAAAGAGTGTTTAAAATAACTAAATTCTTGTACTTTTTGACTTTTAAGTGCTCAGATGAAAGGAAGTTTCACATCTTTGCAAAACACAAGATACATACAGGGGAAAACACTGCCAAATACGACAATTATGAGTTCCTTCAGACACAACTGACAAATAGCAAATTCAAGGGAAATCCAGCTTCATTAGCTTTGTTTCCTACAGAACTGTTTCTTTATTGCTTCTCTTTTTATAGGTAATTATTTTTACAGATACTAAGGTGTGCTGGATTTCACAAGACTGACTGAAGCCTGTTGGCAACAGTGTGAGTGTGTCCATTGGCTCCAAAGGTTTTCAGACAAAGCCCTTACACAGCAGGGGATGACAGATTCCAGGAGCCAGAGATGTATCTCTGTGAAATATACAGTTTGTTTCTGCTACTGCTCTCTTATTGTTAACATTACAGAAGATTTATATATCACACTAGCAGTCAATAGAAATGGCAATCAAAAGGTAATGATGTATTTCCTAGGAGCTGGAATGTGGAGCTTTCACACTGTCTGCCTTCAGGGTTTCTAACTTAACAGTTCAGTCTTGCTGAGTTTTATATTCCCCCATTGTTAAAGATCATTGTTGCCCTCTCCAGAGAGAATACTAATAGAAACCCCTCTATGAACTAACCCTTCAAATGGATTTCTTCCTCTTCAGAGACCACATGAAAGTTGGACGGCATTTAAAAATAGTGTGAACTTTGCCTTGGAGAAGCTGGCAGAGCCCCTGAAGATGATATGAAAGAACAGCCTCCATAACTTACCCCCACATGGCCTCCCTTAGTAAGCTTTTAGGACTCAGGCAAGTTGGTTTTTGATACTCCACCTTTTTATGTGCTTGCCTCTGGATATTTAGCATGGACACAAATATTATAACCATAGAAATCCACTCCTCTGCTTCCTACAGCCAACTGTAAGTTTTGGCTCAATGAGCTCCTGGCATAGAATATTCCACAGCCAAACTAAGTGCTTTTACTACTTTTCTTCTAACAGTTGGCAAGCCATATATTTACTAAAGTCCAAGCAGCTCTCTAACATTTTGACAAGTCCCATGTTAGCATATATCTTCATGATACCCATCAAAAAGACATGGCCATTGGTTACAAGAAATGAAGCTTTAGCCAACCCAAGTCCTTGATCACCAGTTCTCACAGTACCCTATCATCAATGCTATTATTATGCAGATCTTTTTTCTGTTACGCAGAGTAAAACAGAAATGAGGGGCTGCTAAGTTTTGATTCCACCATCTAAATCCAAGGCACCTAACGGAAGTTCATTCTTCTGCTCATACCTATTGCTGGTCTTCCACTGTGGAAGAGACCATCCAGGTCTCCTTCCACTTATGGCCTGTAAGACTGATGCTACTCAGTTTCCTTGAGATAAGGACACTTTTCTACTACTGAAAAGCCTAAACCTGCCTCTTTATAATTCAGACTTCTTACCGTTTCTTCTTGTAAGTATGTAGGAACAAAACTGTCATCAGAAATTGATGGACAACACCTACTGAAGTCACTAGCAGCTATACAGGTGCAAAATTCCTAAAAAAAAATAAAAAATAAAAAATTAAGCATTCTCCTACATAAGAGAAGTAAAAATATTATACTGCTTGCACAGTGGATTTGCTACTTTTTTATATCCCTGTCAGTTAGGCTAGGACTGAGTTTGTAATGGCTGATGGCAGAACTGAGAAGACTTAGTCAAATGCCTGTTACTTATGTCAGTGATTCTAGCTGAGGCTAGTCCTGCAGGAAAATAAAACTCCAGTTGTACAGGATTGACATATTTAGCCCTCAGGCATCTAGCCATAGGCAATACTTCAGCTTCCCTGTGTGGACAAATTACAAAAAAAGGCAGGAAATGGAGAGGTTCCCTAGTGCAGTCCCAAGTTCCAGCAGAACTATTTACACTGGTGTTACCTGTTCCTAATAACTTCCCTTGATAAAAATCCCTCAAATTCCCTAAATAATATATTCCCTGTGCCTCTTTTACTAGCTTTTACCTACAAAATTCATGGCATAAGTCTTGATAATGCCATATAAAGGAACAAAGACTTCTCACATGACCAGGGTCATATGTTGAATAAAATAAGAATGCAGTCATCTGCCAATTTGACCTGTGGGTAACCATCAAGGTTCTGAGTATTCTGTACTCTGACCAAAGCCAGAGGCTGTTAGGATTCTTATACTTTGCAAAACTTGTTTCCCAGGGAAATAAAACCATTTGACATGGCTCAACCAAGGACTGTGTTTACACTGCCTGTAAATAGCCTGCAAGAAAGCAGAATCCTGACAAATTACTGTGGAATTCTTTGCAGCATCAGCCAAAATTTAAAAAATCACAAAGAACTGAGGTAAGAACACACCTCTGAAGGTCACTTTGTCCTAAACCCCCTGTCTAGAGTAAGGTCAAGTAGAGCAAGTTGTGCAGGGCCATGTCCATTTGCATTTTGTGTATCACCTGGGTGGGTAACTCCACAATATCTGCCAGCAATCTGTTCCTGTCGTCAATCATGTTTACAGTAAAAAATTTTTTTTCTTATTTTGGCAACATCCTAGAACTAGGATAAGCAATTGATCTGAATTATTAAAGGGATTGGTTATAAAAATGTCTATAAAAATAAGCTAAAATAAAGGAGTATTTCTGCCAGTATATTAGTGGGATAAATCACAGCTAAAAACCAAGTCAGAGCTGCAGGGTGTCAGTAAACTGAGATTTATGTACTATCAGAAGCAAACAGCCTGGAAATCTATGGCAAAAATAGTGCTCTAATACACATGCTGGCCCCAATGAAATCTCCTTCTGCTATGCTCAAAACCTTGTTCATGGGCAAAGAGAAACCTAAAGGCAAAATTTTATTCTTAATATAAATGAAGACTTAACAGCCTAACTCAAGAATCATTACTCTAGATATAATTTACACGGAAAAAAAAAGAACACATAGTAATTGAGTTAGAAATCCCAGAAATGGCAATATTACTATTTAAACTGCTACAAACACTCTTAGATTTTTTTCTCCCCTGAAGAAAAAAAGATGCCTCTTCTCCCAGGGAACTAGTAACAGGACAAGAGGACATACCCTAAAGGTGCCCCAGGGATCGTTCAGGTTGGACACCAGGAAGAATTTATTTGTGAAAGAGTTGTCAAGCACTGGAATGGTGGAGCCACCATCCCTGGAGGTCTTCAGAAAATGACTGGATGTGGCACTCATTGCCAGGTTCTATTTGATAAGGTGGTGATCAGTCAAAGGTTGTACGTGATGATCTCAGAGGTCTTTTCCAATGTAAATGATTCTGTTCTTCTGTGATTCTTTAATTTACATAATTTTGCACTTTTACATGTTAGATACTATTTCTTTATACTTTTTCTTATCCCTAAGGTCTGCTTTTTTCAGCTGTAGGTCTGAGTTTCATTAAGTAATATTGATTTATTTATAGGGTCAGCCTGTTCCCATCTGTAGTAATCCCATGCCTGTACTTCTCTGCACCACACACTTCGTCTCCACTTCTCAAGGCTCGTGTTTCTCTACAAAACATTGTTGTGTTAAGACCATAAGTATTTCATTTTACACGAAGCATTTATTTACATTTTGGTTTTGCTATCTACCTAAAAGTCAGGGGATATCATAGAAAGGTAAGGAAGAGATGCAAGTTAGCCATTTACACCTGGTCAATGAAAGGAATTGATGTCAAGGCTAAATGAAGTCAAGGAAAGATGCAGGCAGGTCAAACAAAGTTCACACAGAGGAAGCCTGACACCCCTCCACCCCCTCTGAGAACTTGAAAACTCTGTAGTACCCCTGTGTCTCTAAGTAGCAATGGTGTAATGCAGAGCTGCACAGGCACACCTAGGAGGGGATGACTGTGCTCCTGAGGTGAAAGCACGTCAGGTACAGAGCTGTAGAAGGTCCTCTTTGGACTTCTTACAGGGGCAAGCTTTATCTACCTCTTTATCTTGCCCAAAGTGCTAGTAATGGAGGCTTCTGACATTTCAGCTCTAATACTTTAAGTATCATACTTATTCACACATAATTATACACAGGTTTGAAACACAGTCCTAAAACACCATCCATTCCCACTTGCATTGTCTACGCTGATTGTGCTATAATGAGATGCATTTTGAGAAACAACACATTGCATCTGTCTGGTTTGTCTGAGCTAAATCCAGATATCTTTGTTATTGAATAATGAGAGGTAAAACCTGCATTTTAGGGTGTTTTTCCATAAAGATTGAATGGCATTTCAATAGATAAGACAAGAAGATCAAAACATCCTCCTGGGACAGTGTAAAATTTAATTGTGTGATTATGTCAGAGTGCATAATAAAAAGACTACTGGTCTGCATGAGGACACACAGCTCCACAAAGCTCAATGGCATTATACCCCTTGACTTAATTCCACCTTCCTGGAGAAGTACTAGCAGCATGCTCTGAGATTAACTGATAAAAAGCAATATAAAATTTCTTAAAATGTTCATGGATTGTTTTTTTCTTTGTGATTGGCTCCTCTCTGGAAGAACTTAATCTGGTAGGACCAAAGGTGATCTGTAAAAGCTACCCTTCAAAAAAAAAAAAACAACAAAAAAAAAAACCCACCAAAACCAACCAATGAAGCGACTAAAAAAAACCCAGAAACAGTTAATACACTTTTTAAAATTTATTTGCAGACTCCTGTTCCCTGTAAATATTGCTTAAAAAATAAAATATATATATCTTTTTAGAACGAGAATAGGCAGTTTCAGAATACTGGTGTGTACCAGGCTCTCTAATTAGTTAGCATTTTGATGACAGAAATATTTTTGCAACACTGTAAGAGAAAAAGTTTCACCATAATAACATGTCAAAATAATAAAATGTCATCAAAACATCTTGCAAAGACATGATTTTCCATCAGAAAATGCTGAGTCCATGCAATTTAAAAATCGTAGAGTAATTTTCCTAATTTTCACACTTTGATATAATTAAAAAGTTTTGAGTGGTGTTATTCTGACACTGAAGATTTATTACAGAACATACTATGGAAGTTAAAACAATGTAGGTGAGTATAAATGAAATATCTTCTGAAGTGACCTGTAAGAAAAAAAAAAAAAAAAAAAAAAAGAAAACAAAACCAAAACAACACCTCTTAATTTGAGATGAAATAAAATCGTAAAAATCACATAAATTATTGCGGGACAGAATTTTTATTTTCAAGCTCATACTAAATGTTCTACTAGTTTGTCAAATAATGTTTGAATCTTGGACAGTTATAATAGGTAAAGTAAATCCAAGTGTTCTCATAATAGTATTAGCATTGGTCTCAAAGTATACCCCTTTCCCCAGATACCTAATTTCCTTGGAAGAATAATTATCCTTTCATAGAGATGAAACTCCTTCTCCAGTTACTGACTGCAACCTCCAAAGACATTTTAATTTTTTTCAGCCAATATTAATTTAAAAAGATAGATTGGCAGTGATTTTCAAAGACTGAATAAAACCAACAACAAGAAATTCTCTGAATAAGATAACGTGAAACATTTTGGTTTAGATATGACAAGAAATTCTCCATTAGATCTGTTCATTATCTTGGATTGGTTCATAGTGAACTTCTAACCTGCCAGAGGAATCTATGGGATAGGAAAATTTCTTTAGGTTTTTTATATCTATTTTTAAATAAAATAATATTTAGCAAAAGTTTTTAAATTAAAAGTCTTCTAAAATGAAAAACTATTTCTGTTACTCTGTACTAAGACAAAGAAGATCATTCTTGATCTTGCATGCAGTATGACCACAATATCAACTTTTTAGAAGGTATCTTGTACTGAAAATTGGCAACGGTGCTGTTATAAGTACTAAGAATGGGATTTTCAAAGGTAGCTCACTTGCCTAAATCCCACTGAAATCAAAAGGGCCTATAGATTGCCTGCACCATAGGGAGGCATTCAGCCCATCTGAGCTCACCCATTCTGAGAAGCAAATAACCCCTTGTATTCAGTGCAGCCAGTGGATCAGTAGGCCTCCTAAATCAGGTGTTTAGGATTCATTGATGTAAGGGTTTAGACACCTTGCAGCTCCATGGGAAATTGGCTCCAAGCTGAATATCCACACTTTCAAATGAAAAATCTGTAAACAAGCCTAACCTGTAAGCAAGTAAAAGTACATTCTGATTAGTTGCTTTTAACCACAAATTATGAACTTTATTAAAATGGAAATGATTATAGCTGCTATTGCCATTGTGATATTTAAGTATTGTCTAACAGCACTATTTGCATTTTAAAAAGTTATTTTATTCACAGGCACTGAAGCAGGTGATCTGCATCTCTGGACCTTTCACTATTCTGCCTTGCACCTACATGGTACAAGGAGACACGTGTCCACATCTGACCTGAGAACTGAGGTACAAGTCCATTGCCAATAGCAAAATAAGGGCTCAAAATGATGTCTTTGATGACCATATTTTTATGCCTGTATTGCAATGGAAGATGTATTAAGAATAAGCCACATGGAATAAAAGCATAAAGCATAATAAAAATTACAACTTAACTGCTATAAATGGTGGAATTACTGACATAGTTTAAAATATTAATATAGAAAATTACCTCTCAAGAGGAATAAACCACAAAAATATGAAGAGTTTTTTCTTTATAATAGATATTTATACTTGTTCTGTGTTCGGTAGATGAAGAGAATAGACTAACTGAAAGGGTCTGAATAATGATGAGAAGTGAAATTTAATTATATGGATGTATCCCACAGTTAGTCTTTCAATATACTTTAGACTACCAAGCCAGAAAGATCAAGAAAAAATATTTTGTTAGCGCAAACAAAACAATTATCAGAAGGTGGGAGTAATGGAGATGTCAGCTAATACAGCAGGACATAGACTATCTAGTTCTTGAAACAAACTGGAGCCAGGAAGTTGAGGGAATAATGTTCTACAATGTACTACAAAACCAGGGAACTGATGGTGTGAAAGCTGGAGGAAGGGAAAGGTGACCATTGAACAATGGCATTCTTGTCTCAGGAAATAAATGAAGAGGAATAGAGACAATAGACCTCAAGAAAATAGCAAATTCAACTCATAACTCTGGAAAATAAGTCAGAGTCTATAGCTGAAGAACTGAAGCCACAGACATTTAAGTGCCATTGAGGGCTGATAGTGTCCAGGGATGCATCAGGAACCACATCACAGGCAAGGGACAGGAAGGGGAAAGGATTGTCCTGCTCTGCTCTCTGTGTGGCAGCCTCACCTCAAGTTCTGGGGGCAGTTTTGGGTGCTACAACAGAAGACATTAGAATAACCCAAAGGAGGGAAACAAGGACGATGAGGGGACTTGAGGAGAAGCCACATGATGAATAGCTAAGGGCACTTGCTCTGTTCAGCCTGGAGGAGACTGAGAAGAGACCTCCTTGAAGTTACAGCTTCCTGGTGAGGGGAAGAGGAGGGACAGGCACTGATCTCTTCTCTGTGGTGACCAGTGACAGGACCTGAGGGGATGGGCTGAAGCTGTGTCAGGGGAGGCTTAGCTTGAGTATCAGGAAAAATTTCTTCCACCCAGAGAGTATTTGGGCACTGGAACAGGCTTCCCAGGGCAGTGGTCACAGCACCAGCCTGGCAGAGTTCAAGAAGCATTTGGAAAATGCTCTTGGGCACAGGGTGTGACTCTTGGGGATGTCCTCCCTGTGCAGGGCCAGGAGTCGGATTTCAATGCACCTCATGGGTGTCTTTTAACTCAGAATATTCTATGATTCTGAAATCTTTCTCACTATAAGGTTATGTAAACATGAGCACAGATCACCTAGGGAGATTTTATTCTCTCTGTCACTGGAGATTTTCAAAAGCAGCTCAGAGAATCATCTGTCAGGGAAGACAGAGATATGGCTGATCCTTCCTCTGGAGTGGCCATGCCAGCCTTCCTAAATTCTCTCCCTTTGATTTCTTTGATTTTTATGATCTGTGTTAATTAGCTTCCCAAATCCTTCTTTGCCCTCTTTTTGCTGTGTTCTCCTTAGGGAATATATGTCACATGAAATAAAATGTATTCCTTTACTGGAGCTTCTTTTGCTCTAAATTCAGCAGTTACAAAATCAATACCAGTTATACAGCAATGAAACCTGTCTGCCTTCCTTTCTCCAATCAACTCTGTTTAAAGAAAAAGGAAGGCTATTACACTACATATAAAATATTGATCTAAAAGATACTAAAAGTGCATAATGCATGAGAAAAGCTAAGATTTCTGTTTTGAAAAAATCTAGCAAGACTGGTTTTTTATTTTGTTATATAACAGTCCTGTTTATTGTCATTTTATTTTATACTTGGAATATGGATGAGCAACCCTCAAATGATTCCCCATAAAACAATATGGGAAATATTTAAAATGCACAGTGAGCTGCTAGGTCATGTCTCTTTGCACCTAGCTCTCATTCCTCAATCCATTTCCCTCAGTTTCAGCAACTCTCACTAGAACTGGGATTTAGGTCACCAGTGCCATTCCAGTCAGGGGGCAATTTTATTTGATCAGGAGGAAAAGCTGATAAGGAGGACTGTCAGATGCATCCTGGCAAGCCTAGAAGTATTGGTGGCAGGCAGTCTCACATAGCAGGAAAAGGTATTCAATGGGGCAATTCCCTCCCACAAAACTCTGTGCTTTCAAATGTATTATCGTACATAAATGTCTTCAAATAGCTAAAACAAGGTTTCAAACACATTTTATTTAGTGCTAGCTCTCAAAATAAACTTAGTCAATGACTGTCCAGACATCTTAATGTCTGATCTTAATTTTATGTGCTTGGCTCTAGAGTGGAATTTAATATTACATAAAAACTTGGGAAAATGTTAGAATAATTATTGGAGATATTCCAAATCTCTCCTACCCTGAAAAGCTGCCCTACTTAATAAACTACATAGACCTATTCAGTATTGTTTTCTCCACCAAGGCCATGAGTCTTGAATTTTTTTGAAAAGCAATGAGAAGAATGATTGAATCCTCCTGATTTCTCTCCAACTCCTATGTGCACTTGCATAGGCAAAGAGCGATGACAGGTAGGAAGCTTCTGCTTCAAATTGCTCTTGTTTAAAAGGAATCAAACACTCCTTTTCGACTGACTTTTAGAGGACAACAGCAAACATCATTCCTCCACGAATGAAGACTATTCTTACAGAACTGTGCCAGACTTGCTGTTCCTGAAAAAATCCCTTATGTGAGGCAGGTACAGGAGAATCTGGTCTCAGGATCACAGTCAAGCTTAAGCAAGACAGAGAGGCCAAACTGCTTTGCTACTGTCTGAGGTACATCAAAGTTAAAAAACAGACAGTTGCTGGAGTTGCTCACATTAAGAACTGGGTGGCAAAAGTAGTTTTTGGGGTTGAAATCTATTTCAAATCTACTTCAAGAATGGACACAGATCCTTAACCTGTAATAATGACAAGACAGAGATCAGCAGACACACCATCTTGACTTTTCTGGCTTCTGGTCAATTGAAATCTTTATCTTACAGGAGTCAATTTATGCTTTTAAGAGTTGAAATAACTTCTAAATGTTAGGTGTTTGGGAAAAGTTTACACAGTTTTGTGGGCATAGATGCGACCAGTTCTCTTCTACATCTTCATTAATGACTTGGAATCGAAGGGATACCAATTAAATGTGCAGATGACACAAAAGGAGGAGTTGTTGACTCCCTTGAAGGCAAGGAGGCCGTGCAGAGGAACCTTGATAAATTAGATGACTAGGCAATCACCAACTATATTAAGTTAAACAAGGAGAAATGCCCAAATATGAACCTGGGATAGGGCAACTGTAGACGGATGTACAAACTGAGGCGCAAGAGGCTGGAAATTAATGCTGCAGAAAAGGGCCTGGGGGCCCTGGTCAATGGCAAGTTGAGTATAAGTCAGCAGTGCCCTGGCAGCCAGGAGGGCCAAGAGGGGGCATCAGGCACAGCATCACCAGTCAGGCAAGGGAGGGGATTGTCCCGCTCTGCTCTGCATGGAACAGCCTCACCTCGAGCGCAGGGGGCAGTTTTGGGTACTACAACAGAAGACATTAGAATAATCCAAAGGAGGGAAACAAGGATGATGAGGGACTCAAGGAGAAGTCATGTGAGGAGTGGCTGAGGGCACTTGCTCTGTTCAGCCTGGAGGAAACTGAGAGGGAGAGATCTCACTGCAGTTACAGCTTCCTGGTGAGGGAAAGAGCAGGGTCAGGCACTGATCTCTTCTCTGTTGTGGCCAGTGATAGGACCCGAGGGAATGGCCTGAAGCTGTGTCAGGGGAGGTTTAGGTTGGATATCAGCAAAATTTTCTTTAAACAGAGAGTGTTTGGGCACTGGAACAGGCTCTCCAGGGAATCATCACAGCATGAAGCCTCTGTTATGAATTAACACAGTTTGGGGTTTAGTTGAAGGAAAATATGGAATATCACCCTGCTAGGACCCTAAATTCTCTTTAGAAAAGATAAACACCTATCAGAGGCCAGTTTTTGACCACTGAGAAAACAGGATGTGACTTTTGGTAATGCGCTATATAAAGCTAAGGACTCTTTAGGGTGAAGGAAGAGGAGTGGCATAATGTGGCTGGACATTTCTAGAATTATGGAGAATGGACTGTTTTTTCCTGTAACATATAGATGCTCAAATGTGCAAAGTGCTAGTATAAGTGATATGAAGCGGTTTTTTGCTCCTAAGGGAAAAGGAGATTTTTAGTTTTGAGATGAAGATGATTTCGGAAACAGGAGAATCTTTGTTTTATACTAGAGGAGGCATTCTTAAACAGTACCCCTAATAAGCAGATTATGACCCATGGCTGTGCTGGGAAAGCTGCTAAGCTGGGTAGGATTTCACAGTTTGCAGAGGCTCCTTTCAGGCTGCTGCAGACGTGTGGCATGGAAGCCACCAAAGGACTGTTCCTTGTGTGACCATGTCTCCATGAGACTCAGAGAGACTCCCTTCCTAAAAGAACTGATGAAGGATTATTTTTAAATGGCAAAACTGACTGAAATTACAGGTTTTGTCTTTTTATGTTGTGTGTAGAAAAGTGAATACTTGTGGGGGGAGAGAAGGGTGTTTTTGATAGTTTCATTTGTTTTTTTTTTTTTTCTTATTTCCCTCTTCTTAATGTGTGTGAATAAACTATCCTTTGTAATTTTAAGGTAAGCCTGTTTTGCTTTTTGAGTTCTCCTAGTCAATATCTAAAAATAGCGAACACTAAACCTTCAGAGACTCATAGAGTACAAGAAGTGCTTGAATAATGCTTTCAGGCACATGGTGTGACTCTTGGGGATGGTCCTGTGCAGGGCCAGGAGTTGGATTTTGATTTCGATGCACAATGTAGGTGCCCTTCCAACTCAGAATATTCTGTGATTCTATGAACTCACAGCTTCACTAACTCAGCCTTGTTATTGGCTTCAATGGAGTGATTAAACCTTGGGCTTACTTTTAGAGGAGCAACTTAATTTCTTCCTCTCTAATAAGAGGAGTACTACTTAAAAATCTCTATGCTACACAGAGATCTTGGCATGGTAGATCATAACTGAAGTTTGGTTTCTAATCCTACAAAGACATATGTCTTAAATGTAAGAATGTGGAGCATTACAGAGGTGCTGTTCACTTTGGACTGAGTTTCTACTCTTCCATGCTGCTAATTGCAACAATCTGGTGTCTTCAAATATTCATTATTCAGTTTTCTCTTTTTGAAGTCTGAAATGAATTTGTGAACTTCTTAGCTTTGTTATCAGGGTAACTAAACTTCATTTCAAGATAAACTTGTATGGAGATCTTGGCCTGCAAATCATCATATAAGAAAGGGTTTTCAGAACTTTAAATGTTAAAGTACACAGCCGGACTTTTAGAGATGATTAGCATTAACACTGGAAATATGAGGCCACCAGAAATTCTCTTCATCTGAAAAATACATTAAAAATTTTAGGTCTTTGATTACCCTTCCTTGCACATGGATTTGCATTTCTATATGTAGACAGTCAGATACATTGCTTATGCATGTTCACAATCTTGAAGATTTTAAGACTTACAGAGATGTGTGTCTGAGCACTGGGGAACAGCACTGAGTCTTGGTAGAAAATCAGCCTAATTTTCTTCTTCATCTGTTTTCATTTTCTCATTTTTGCTTGAGGGATTTATCCCTCATCTTATTATAACTTTGTGGCAAATTATTGCAATGTTTTGGTAGATTTCCTTAGAATTCAGTTACTGCAAGCTGTAAACTGATGTTTTTACACCCACATTGTGACACTGACTTTTACAAAACCATCTAAATGACCATTGCTTTGAAATGAAGCTGGGAAAAAAATATACTACAATACCAGACTTTGCTTCTGGTTGAGGAAATCATTTGACAGAGACAGAATGATTCCATTGTCTAAGGACTAAGTCCTCACCTAAGAGGAAAATCACCTCTTTCTTGTAAAAGTAATTTAATAAAAGTGACTGGCAGACAGCCCTCTGCCCCCTCTACTCTCAGTGGTGTATGCTGTCTCTCAGCTGAGAACTTGTGGAGCACATCTTGTTCTTAAAGATTAACACATCTCTAAATATTTCATGTATGATGGCACAGCTTCCATGGGAAAGACTGAAAGATATCCCACCAATTTGCTGACAAGTTGGGTGTCAAGGCAGCCCCCAAGGAAGTAAAAGTTTGGACACCTCCAAGCAAATTCAGGAATGGAATATGTATCAGGATATATATATCAATATATATCCTGTAGAAAAACCCCAAGCTGCCATGTATTAGAAAGGGGGCTGAAAAAGGGGCTGCATATCTGCTGCTGCTTTTTAGGACCAAAAGCAGCAATTATGGTTTGGAAATTCCTTACTGATGCCTCCTGCAGACAGCCTGAGGGAATGCTGCATGGCTGAGCTTATACGAGTTGTAAAAATCACATCACAGTAGATGAAAACACCTACAGTTTTTAAAAATACCTAGGCACATAAAGGTGAAGATAGACATGTCTGTGGGATCTTCACAGGTCCCTGTATACCTAAATATGATTGCATAACTAGGAGTTTTGCACTTAGTGCATTTGAAAATCTCACTGGGCTTTACGCATTTAACCCCAAAAGTCCTGCTTTTAACTGACCTTTCAGCAAGCAAGGTTGTTTCTTCCCCTCTTCACACCTGTTTTATACTGTCATTAGCAGTGTTGTATGCCTCATTTGTGCTGGAGCACAGAAGAGAAGAGTCATGTCCAAGGAATGTCTCTTTGGATACACAATTAGCTTCTGCTTTCAGTTTGGGATGAGTGCCAACAGTGCTGGTGTCAGTAAGGTCTCTCAACCCTCACTGTGTGCACAATTGCTGCTGCTCAATATTTATATAATCAACTTTCAATTCACCAGGTAGTAAATAGACAAAATATATGCACACATCTACTGAGACAGAGTAACCCAAGAGGCTCAGCTTCTCTGCAGACCCTTTCATTTTAAAACCATCAAAGATACGCAGTTATGTGGTGATCCATTTGGGAGCTTGCATGTGCTAAGATATATAGATCTAATATTTCATTTTGGAGAAATGGTTTATTTCCAGCAGTAAATATGATGTTTGTGAAATGAGAATAGGCTATTTCAAACTGTTATAAGGCCACTGAATAATTGAATTATTACTCATCAGGGGGCAGTGTAATTTGTTACCTGTGTGATTTCAACACTCTGAATCAAAGTAATTACATTCACAGTGTCATTCAGTGAAATAATGCCATGAAGGTCTCTATGAAGAGAAAGACAATTGCTGAAAGGATTTTGTTGAAATAATAGCACCAATTCAATTGGTCCTCTCACTTCATTCATTTATTATATGGCTAAATAGCTCATTCAGCTCTGCTTTGTTAGAGTGACAAATAGAAGCTTTGCAAATAGTATCTATGAAGGGGAAAAAACACAGCTTCTAAGGGGAAAGTACCAAATGGGCCTTTTTAGAATCAAATGTTCAAATGGCAAATGGCAGAATAAAATTATTTTTAAAAAAGAGAAAGAACAAAAAAGCAGATTTAAATACCCTTTGAAAGTTCAGTGGTAAGATTCCACTAGGGGTTTGTCTGGTGTAAAGAACTGGTGACAGAGATCTGAAGATTGCTTCAAACCACAGAGCAATCACTTCTAAACCTCATGAACTAGGCTTCAGAAAACTATGAAATTGGTATTAAAATAAATAAATTAAAAAAAAAAAAGGCAAGGAGTCACTTTAAAGACTAAGAATTTTGGAGTTGTTATTTTATGTTTGTCTACAACTGTAAGTATGCAAGAATTCATCTATGCAAGTATGAAGGGGTTTCTGTTTTGCTACTTCATCCACATCTTACACCTTAATGCATTTATTGCCAAGACCAGTCTGTGAGGTGGAACAATCCTGCACTCACTGTTTTGAGAAAACAAAGAGAAGGAGCTGAAAGCACACGATGGAAGCTGAATGTATGGCTTACGACCATTTTTTTCTTAAGATTGATTTTAGGTTTCTCTTTAAAATTATTTATATATTACTAAACATGATCACAACCAGCTTTGGCTTTCTTTAGGCATTTGTGTCCTGTGTGACTTAGAGAAGCACAAGTAAGAGTCAAAAAAAAATAGGCATCACAGAGTGAAGCATCTTTGTTCAGATACCTAAATCAGTCTTAAAAAAAGAGATTTCTACACAAGTACACCAAACTACTGATTATGGCCATGATGATTCTGGGGGGGGGGGGGGGGGGGGGGGGGGGGGGGGGGGGTGTTAGATTTTTTTGAGATATTTCACAATATGTTCATGCATTCTACAAACGTAGGTGGTGAACTTTTAAAGCTGTAATTGGATTTTCCTAGATAGGCACAGCAATTCATGAAGAGTTTCATCCACTGAGATGAATTCAATAGGAATTGTTGGCATTTTCTTGAAGCTGATCTGAAAGTATGAACTTGTTTTAAGCTAAACAGCTATCTGCTTGAGGGAGACAATTTGCAACTATTTAGGTGCTGTGAAGCCTTGTGGTAGACCTGATAATACTTCAGAACCATTAGAATATGAAAACACTTCAGGCAGGCCACTTTTTTTCTATGAACCACTGCTTCTGTCCATGAGGTCTAGTATTTTTATTTACCCTAAGGTGGACTATCTGTTCTGCTGATACCAGTCCTTGTACCAGAGACATCCCAGAACTGATCAGTTCAGTCGATGGGAGAAGTCTTTCCGGCATTTGAGACGGATTTGTGTTTAGTTAACAAAAGACACGTGCCAGTTCCCACAAGCTGTTGAACACCTCAGTCCTGTAGTGTTTTTAGTTCCCAGCCAAAGGTTGACACCATGATAACTGGAAATTTTTTTTGCCCTAAAAATACATTTCTTCACATTGTTGGATTCATGTAGCATTTTATACAATTACAGCCCTCGGAAAATTTATGTTCTGTAGATCTGGGTAATAAATCCTACACTTTACAGTACTGGTGTGGCTGTGTTATAAGCCCTTACTGCTGAGTCTAGCATTTATTTTTGGATAAAAAGGTGGAAAACAAATCCACATTGTAGGATGTGTTCCACAGTACAGTGTTTTAGCAAATTCTGAACTGCTATTTTCATCCATGGATGTATCATGGGGATTTATCATGGTGCCTACACACACAAATAGAAGGCCAATATGCACATATTTTTTGGAATGAGAAACAAAATTGTGTTTTTAATAGGAACACAGTTTTCTGATGTGTGTAATCATTTGAGGAAACAGTCTTTCAGTTGAGTAATTTAAAAACAAGAGTGGTTTTTTGCTGAGGAATGTTTTCAGTCCTTTTTGAAAAATCTGTCTCATATTATCTTGAGGTGATCTTTAGGACCCTGACAGTGCAGTTCCCCATTATGGTATCTCAGGGCATAATTTTATGATGAGTTATCCCTATAAGGAAAAACCAGCATAAAAGATGTTTGCCTTTCCCTATGCCTGGTTGCCTGTTCCTTGTATTCTGATGGAGATACACCCTAATACAGATCAGTGAAATTATATATTTTGGAAAGCAAACACCTTCCACAACTGTACTAAAAAAAAAAATCTATTAATACTCTGTTTATCCTAAATCAAGAAGATCATCAGGTCATTTTCATCCACTTATCATCACAGAGATATGCAGTTTTCTCCTAGTCTCACTGTGAGACCTCACAGACAACGGTATCCATGTCACAGAGCAGTTCTGCAGAGTGCACACAGCCTCCTTCCAGCAAGGCTGAGACTAGCAGGCACACTGAACCATGGTCATGGGATGGTTAGGGTTGGGAGGGACCTTTAAAACTCATATAGTGTGACACCTCTCCAGTGAGCAGGGACATCTGCAGCTACATCCAATTGCTCAAAGCCGTGTCCAACCTGATATTGAACATTCTTGAAGCAGCCTCACAAAAGCTCTTGCAAAGGAAAGCACTGAGGCAGGTTGAAGAGTAGCAAAAAGTACTGTCCACACCAAGGTATAGATTTTTCAAAGGTGTTTTTTTGGTGGATTTTTTTTGTTGTGAGGGTGGTTGGTTTTTTGTTTTTTTTGTGGTTTTTTGTGTTTTTTTTTTTTTTCCTTTGGGAATGTAGGTGTTGGCAATCTGAGCAAGCTTTTGAGACGTAATTACACTCTATCATGTTACATTCCCCTTGCAATTGATATTTACAGCCATGACACAGTGAGACCATGGACAGTCTTGCAAGTAGACAGCAGCAATACTATATTATTTAAGGCCTTAAACACTGGAATTAAAATGCTAGAGTGCATGTGTGCAATATGAAAAGAAAAGGAAAGCATTTGCATAGGCAACAGAGGGAAGAGCTGAAAAGAAAAGAAATCAATCAAAGAGGGAGAAAATGTGACAGAGTTAGTAAGGCAAAAATTACAGCCTTTCAGTATTCTTATTAAGGAGGACACAGGATGGGGTCTGAGTCCCTGGCCTGATTGGCATCCCCTGTGAGTTTATGGCAGATGGTGAAGCCCCCCTCAGGAAATGCTGTGTGCAGGAGTTCTGAGGACTTATCATTGGGAGCGGCTGTCAGGTGCTATGGTTTAACAACCACCACATCCAAAGCACAAGATCATCTCAACTTGAGCCTGGTTAATGAAAGCTTTAGGATCTTAGAGAAAGGCACATTCTGAAAATATCTTCATTTAGCAGCAGGACTGTGTGATCAAAAGCTGTGAAATCAGGAGCCCTCCATGCAACGTGGTTTGCCTCCATGTGGCACCCTGGCATTCACATGCTTGTGCCACAGGGAAATGGTGCTTTCTGAACAAAGCCTAGTTGAGAAAAGTTCTTGTTTGAGTATAAATCCCTGATTGCTTACAAACAAATGGAAAGATTGTAGTTAAACACACAGTATGTGTGAGTAATTTCTAAGTATCCACAGCTCTCTGTTTGATGGAATGAAACATGTCTGCCAGAGACAGCTGCCCTAGTCTTCTTTCTCATAACGATATTTACTATTTACAATCTTCCTCCTTTCCTTTCCTTTCCTTTCCTTTCCTTTCCTTTCCTTTCCTTTCCTTTCCTTTCCTTTCCTTTCCTTTCCTTTC
>VZUI01074332.1:0-22655 GCA_013401135.1 Cettia cetti
CAAAATTATAGTAATTCGGAGGGAAGGGGGGTTACATTATCCATTCCAGGGAAAACTCCAGTTTCCCCTGGCAGATACCTGTCTCTAAACCAGGACAATAACATAAATAGAATCAGCTTTCCATCTTTGCTTCTTTCAAAGTGGTCTTTGATGATAGCTTATAATAAGGACCAGCCTTTTCTTCAAAATTTGCTTTGTCCCATCTATGAGGAATTTCATACATCAAGAGCTAGGGGAGGCAAAGTTAAGATATGCAGCCTGTCTGTAACACTGAAGAAAGTGTTGAAAACTGAAGCTCAAAAATATTCAACAAGGACAGTTTTTGCTACATATATTTTGACAAGTTCTTTTCATTAAACACCTCTTAGAGGAGTTTAATTTTTCCATGGGAAGAATTTTAAATTTTAATTATTTTTTTTAAATAACAAAAGGAAAAGCTGTCTTTTGGCCCAACTTCTACATCAACTAAATCAAATGATTACCACTATTGGACTTGGATGAAATGGATGTGCCTTTTAACTTCCTCAAAAAAATATAAGTAGAGCCACCAACACTTAAGTTTGTAGTGCTGTTAGCTATGCACAAACATCCAATATCTCTCTCTTACTCTTTGTAAACTATGGCAAAGTTTATTCATAGTGATATTTATGCATGAATCATATGTAGCTTTCACCTTAGAAGCACTATGGCTTTGAATGTTTCCCTTTGAATTGTGCACAGCAGGAGTCATAAAATAAAGCTTCTGGGATGAGACGTCAACACTGAAAATTTACTGGAGTTCTGCTCTTGACTTTAATTTGTGTGCAATCAAGGCAAATTCTAAAATCATAGATATTACTTCTTCTTTCTCTTTTTGTGTTGGTAAAGCTCTATTTGCTGGTTGCTCATTACTTTTCTGTAACTTCCAACTGAAAATATCATGTGAGTCCTAATCTGCTTTAGAAAATTGATTAGCATTAGCTCCAACTTCTTTCATTGGTGGGTTATTTTTTTAAAATCTAATTTTACCTTTAAAATTATTCAAATGAGCTCACATATGTTTTCCCATTGATGGAAGGAGCAGGAATTGAAAGCACAAAGGATGGAAACAAAACAGAATAATTATTTAAAAGGTGGATAATTAGCTTTGTCTGAAGAAGACAAAGATTTGAGAAGGAAGTTGTTGAGTAAACAGGGAGAAGCTCTTACCTGGAATAAGACTGGATCAATCCACTACTTATCTTCAACTTCAAGAAAGCCAAGACCGTCTCCCCAGCATACTCCCCAGAGGTATTCCAAGCTAAAACTTTACAGTTCCACCCAACATAACACTCTATCTGTGCCTGCAAAGGTATTATAAATTCCAAAAGAAACTATAAAAGATACAGCTGAAATAATCACTTATATCTAAAATCAAAAAAACCCTTAAGTTCCAACATCAGCCTCACACTGAAGATTTATACTGTGTAAGTCTGAAAATCTTAAAATCCAGCTCACAAAATGAACACCCATAATACCAGAATAGACCAGACATTAGTTCAAGTATTTAAGCACCTAACATCTATTTATTCTGCCTAGCATACATTTACTGATCTCCCCAAATATATGGTCTTCTACATTTCTAGAGGATTATTTGCAAACATGTATATGTGCACACACATGCATGAGAAAGAGAAGTAAGGAAACATATCTTTCCAGCACAGCAAAACAATCATAACAACATGTTGATTTTTTTTAATATACAGGGGAGTATGAACAAGCATAGAATTATTTTCTTGCATTATGACTTGATACTTGAAATTTTAAGGATTATACTACAGTCAAAAGTAGTTTAAGAGTTGAAGGGTTGCCAGTGAGATTGTGAGAGTAATAATACTCATATTCTAATTCTTCTTCAGTTTCTTCTGAAACGTCATTGTATAACCTTATGACATTTTTTCCCCTATCACATAAGCCCATGGGATCTAAACTGGCCTCAAATTAACGTCTCATTACCCATGAGCGCTGCTGTCAAGCAGATTGGGTGATACAGCTAATCATTCTTAGCGGATAGTTCTTCCATAATCCTAGCAACTCCAAGTTTCATTGTTGCATTTTTTTTTTTTCTAAAATCAGACAGACCTTAAAGAAGCAGAATAAAAGACAGCCATGCTTGCACATACACATATGCCTTACACTTTGGTTTGTCAAAGTGGATTGGCCCAAGTTCAAGAGCCATTCTTGAAGCAGAACCTCTTTTAATCACATTGCATACAGCTGAAGAGCCTATCCAACAGTGTAAGTGAATGCTACCAGAGGCTTTTAATCCAGATAAAACTTCTTCAGCAAAAAAAAAAAAAAAAAAAAACTTGCTGAAATAAAGGGAAAAGCATACCTCTGAAGTACAAGTTACTCTCGTCAGAAGTTAGATTTTTTTTCTTTTATTCAGCTCCATATCCACTACTAAAAATTGTCCCTTACTTCTGACATTGTCAAGGAGGCTTTGAGATGTAAGAATCAGTACTACTGCAGACTAAGTACCTACAACCATCTGACTTGGTGAAAGAACCTGAACTACTTCATTCATGTGTCTGGAGATTGAGACCACTGAAAAAACTGGGAGGTTCAGGTTTCCCCAGCTATCAGAAAATTACCTCCCAGAGAAATCTAAGTTTTATAAATGATGGTTTCTTACCACTTGTGATTTCAATAGCCAGATATTAAAACACAGGGACAGCTATATGTCTTGTTAGTGTACAAACAGAGACAACAAGTTATTTCTTACATTACAACACAATCGTTTTTTATTTACACATACACATAATCCATACTAAGAAGCAGGCATGAATGCATCTGTTAGATATGTTGTCCCTCCCTCCCTTTCTCCCTCCTTCCAAAGGGGTGATTTCAGACTAGTGTCACAGTTTCCATGAACTGCTGCCAGGACCAGTTGAGCCGGTTTAAAAAGCATAGGGCTAAAAATCATGTTCTTGCTTGAAAAAGATGTTAGTTGTTACTTTCTGAATAAAGATTTCTGTAAATTTTGCAGGTAAACACCAAGAAGCTTCCAGAGGAATAGTATCAAGGACTTGAAAATTGTTTAGGAAGTATGGTGGGGTTTTTTTTGTAGAAATGCTCAGATTATTCCCAGAAGCCTCTTAAGTAGTCTCGTTTTGCACTCTGAAACCAAAATACATATTGAAGCTAGGATTATTCTTACACCTTCATAACTTTTCTTCATAATATAGTTCTATCTTCAGACATAAACTCAGCAAGAACAATTTTTCTATACTATGGGCCAACTATATCTAGAGAAAAAGGTCTATATTGCTATATTCACAAGATTACAAGAGTAACCATGAAGTGATCTTCAAACTAGATGGAATTTACACTGATGAAAGAGGAATGATAGCAAAAAGAGAAACAGTGCTGTTCAGATTGTAACTTGCTTGTGAACATGGAAATATGAAATAATAATAGTACCTTAGGAAAATTGACATAAAAGTGAAATTTTAGCAACTATAGATAATGACAACAATTATATTTATTGAGAAAGATAGAAAGATATGGCAGAAAAAATGCAAGAACAGAGGTAGCTCAAACAATTCAGGTAAAGATTTTTATGGGCAACAGAGGAAACATTAGAATATTATCGTAGGTAATATGTTAAAAGAAGATGTGAATAAGGAAATAATTTAGGGTAGGAAGTAAAGAGAAAAATAAAAAGCAGGAAATAGTTTAATATATATATATACACTACATAGACAGTTAATTAGCAGAAGTCTGAAAGATGCAAGAGATGTCCTCAGACACTGCATTACTAAAAATGTGGGTTCCAAAGTAAAGAGGAACTACCGCTTTCCCTGATTTGTTCACATCTAGAGGTCACCACAGTTTTCAACTGTTTCTTAAAGCCCCACTCGTGGTTATACTTTCTAGTCTCTCACACTTTCTCTGTATTTGCTCCTTCTAAATTTTTCTTTGTTGCCTCCATAAGTCTCCTTTCTGTGCCATGCTGCAGAGGCCATAGGACAACCATAAATCAGGAAGGAGTTTAATTAAATGCAGAAGGTGAAGGGAAGCCAATATAGAGATTTGAAGAGCAGCCATCATGTAAATGTGTGGTAACACTTGTCTGTTTTAAAAGTCAGCCTCCTGCTGTTCACATTTGTATTTAATTTGCAAACAGTAGGCGGAAATTTGGAACTTGTAGACTTACAGTTCCTCCTGATGTGCTGCATGTTTTAGCTGAGGAAACACTTATCCAGACTGCCAGTCTTCCTTAGCTGAAGGTCAAAAGAAGAGTGCTGAAGGAGATGACAATGAAAAACACAGATACCTTAGCCTATAGACTGATTCCAAGTCTTCAGCTCCAACTAGTGTTTCAGCAGCTATTTTAAATATGTCTAGACCAGCTGTACCACTAACAAATCTCAAAAGTATGACATTTAGCATGTACTTAAATACTATTTTTTATATTTCCATAAATGTTAATAAAAGTAATTTTATTATATAAAAGCAATTTTATTATATAGAAGTAATTTTATTATAAAAAGTGATTTTATTATATTGCAGATAATATTTTTTCACATGAATTTTATTTGAACTGCTTTTCTCTTTTTCAAATTGTTTCTATTTTTCGGCATAGTCAAAAACAAGCTTCCATCTTCAGTTTTTCCTTGCAGTTATGTAAGCTCTCCTCCTCCACTAAACACACTGCAGCATTTTGAACCATTACTTTGTTGTTCTCCTGCACAGCTATTCACTCTCAGCAAACTTCTAGTGCAGGGGAAAGGATAAACGTCACTTGCATGAAGGTCTGTCTCTTCCTAGTTATCTATCCCAAGACAGTTCTACAGTTTTCCTTCTCAGATCTTCTGATGCCATTAATCACTGGGGTGATCAGTCTAAGAAGAAAATCGAACTCAGAGAGTCTCTGTATCTCGGTTGCTGGAGCTAGGAGGGTGCAGAAGGGCAAGCGTACTGCCTGTGCCCAGTTCCTCTTTTACTCTCTTATGATATACTAGTATGCTCTACAGAAAAGAAACCGCGGGCTAGTGGAGGTTATGGTCTCTCCTGCTATAACTTCCAGAGTATACCATATGTTGTAACTTCATTAGCCTCCACTCCTGTGAGCCTCAGAAGTCTAGACAGGTTCTACTTTTCTAATATACAAGAGAGGAAAAATAATCAAAAAATAACAGTCTTCTAGATCTTTTTTGCAATTATTAAAACCAAACCAAACAAATTCCCTCACAAAACATCAGTTATGACTTCTCTTTCATGTTAGACAAAATTCAACAAGAAGTTGAATTCTAGCAAAGTAGAGTGAATTCTAAACAGAGACATAACTAAGTTCTAGGTACTTATGTGTTGGACTCACACTTATACAGAAATCCCAGCAGAGTGGGAAATCTGGAATACATTTATTAACTCTTCAAAAAATGTTTTTCTTCTGGACTGAGATTAAGCATTATAAATTTAGCCCCAACGTAATTGCTTTATGCTGTTTTAAATGGCAGGGGGGAGTGGATGGGGAAGGAGCTGGAGGAAAATGCAGGGAGGACTAGAACAGCTCTGGTAATTTTACTTGTAGGATGGCAGTAACTTAGCTGCTCTGTCTCATTCTTCACTGTGAATGTGGTTGAAAAGATTTAATGGCTAAAATACAAAATAGATTGGCTTTTAACAATATTTTTGATTATTCTGTAATCAGTTGTTGCTATGAGAGATATGTAAAATATATACATCCCAAATCTTTTAAGTAGGAAGTTTCAGAGAGCTGGAAGTTATGGTCAGGCTCCATGGTCTCAAGTCATTATGTAGGCAACACCAGGATTTCCCAGGTCTTCAGGAACTCAGACTCAATCAGCTCTGAGTACTTCAGTGTCACCTGCACTCTTTAGGATCAAATCATTCTCATTAGATTACTGCATCTGTGCTGAAGGGCAGATCCCAGGAAGCACAGAAGATGTGGCTTTGCTTATATAGCACTGTATAGCCATGTGATTTGGCAATGTCGGGTGCAAGGGAGAGCTAACATACATATTTTTGCTCTTCATTGGCTAAGGGAGAGAGGCTGTGCCCTCTTTCCTTTCTCAGCCCCAAAATGCAGCATTACCTGAACACATACTCAAGTCCTTTCTAGGTATCTCTTCCAGCTTCCACAGTATGAAGATGTTAATTTTCTTCAGCCTCTCCCTTTCTTCTTTTACTGCACCTGGCAATAATATAGATGAGCTTGGTCCAAACTCTCTACGAGTTTCTTCCATATTTATTTGGACTAAGTAACTGTCATCAAGTTTGATATTTTTAGCATAATCATAAGCAGAATCTGAACTTCAATAAAGGACAGTTCTCTGAGGAGAAAGAAAAAAAGGATCACTGTGAAGCAAGCTCTCTTTGCACTTGAGTTTTTTGTTTGACACTAATAAGAGATAAAGCAGAAGTGAATTCTTGAATAAATAATGAATTTATATATACATATACCTGGAACTGACACTTGGAAAACACAGAAAAATATTATTTCAGCATAAAGCTTATCTTAAAGATGTTTCTAAAGGAAAATATAGGGTTGTAACTTGTAATTAGGCAGCAAGTTTACAGGAGAGCAGACAAATGTCTTTTTGAGGGGCAGAGAGAGAGGTTTTGCATAAGGAGATGGTTTTTTAAAAAAAAAAAAAGTTACTTTTAAACCACATTGAACTATAAGGTAGTGTCCTGTATATTTCCTGTATCCTATATTGCTCCTTATATTCATAGATCTCATAGTAAGTTATACAAGAGAAATATTCAAATTTCATGGCTGAGAAGCACTGATGGTTCAGTAACTTGCTCAAAGTTTGCAAATTGCTAGCAAAATCAAGAAAACTATTCTTATTCTTAGCTATAAACCAGTGTCCTACATAACAGAATATTCTGCTCATCCCTGGATTTTTGAACACAAAAGGAACTCCTTAAATGTCTGCATCTTTCTCTTACTCTTATGATTGCATTTTCAGCATTGTAGTACCTGAGCAGATTTACATTATTTAGAAATACAGCAATCCTCCAGAAGATAGGTCTGAGACAATAATCGCATTTGTAGCCTGGGACACAGATTATTTACTTATCAAAGCATCCAATGTGGAAAATCAATGACAAAAATGGAAAAAAACTTTTTTTTTTCCCCCTTACAGTTCTTTGAAGTTATTTGTCTTCCAGCAAACAGCTGCTTTCTGAGATATGTCTGTTTGTTTCTCAGGTTCTTATTTTCTCAGTACTGAACAACACTAGGTAAAGCTGTGCACAGGACTGCATCATGATTAGAAGCATATTGGAAATTACAACATTATCATAGCTGTATATAGATTAAACAAAGCATGATCCTCACAGTTCATCCTAAATAAATTAATCTTGAATATTTTAGAGCTTTTAAGCTTAAATTATTAATTTATTAAAATAATGTAAAGCCTATTACAATGTCAGAGGGCAGGTCATATGTCAAGATGTTAAATCTCTCACAAATACAGCGCAGCACATTTAGTAACTCACATATATTTTTACCTTTATGATCTTATCTGCAGGATTTTAGACACAGAATGAGTAAAAATCTTGAATCATCTTCAAGAGGGCCACAACTGTCAAAACAAAAACAAAGAAAAGGAAAAAAAAGATATTAACATGAAAATATTAGCAAAAACGTTGTTAAAAAAAATTAACCTCATAGGAGGTCTTACTATTTTGCAATATCCATCCATATTAACACTGAATTCAACATTGGAGTGTACTTGGCAGAGCAGGGAAGGAGCTCATGCAAAGAAACAGAAAACTGAGCATATAAAAATATACTCTGATACTATGTATAGGAAATAAAGTTATATGCAAGAAATCCATGCATTTCTGTCCACAAACTTTGAGGACATCTATTTATCAGGATATATGTATCTTAAAAATAAACTCTGTGTTTAGATATATTTTTACATTATTTTATGTGAATGTAAGAATAAATCAAAAATAAAGGGTTTTTTCTAATATGGTCCAAACTATCATGGTTAATAGGTCTTGCATATATTCAAGAAATCATACACATCAAATACTAAAATATAATAACTTTCTAGAGTGTTAAGTTCTTCTAGCATTTAAAAAAATAGAGATCAATTGAATGGTCACAGGAAAAATGGAGTAACAAGAAATGGGATAAAAAAAATATGTTCTTTATGTAAAATTTTACAAGATTTTCGAACAGTGAAGGAAATATCTTGCCAATTACATAATAATATCCAACTGCAGACTGAAATATAGGACATACTTAAGTTTATTAAAGTTCTTTGGTAACAGTCAGCCCACACTGCATTTTCTAAAATGTATGCCCAAATGGTGTGTCTACTTTTTGTTAGTTTAAGACACAAAGTAATAACTGAAAAAAACAAAAAAGAAGAAAAAACCCCCAAGAAACCACTAAGAAACACCAAAAAAACCACCACCCCCCCCAGAAAACAAACAAAAACCCCCAAAAAACAACAACAACAAAAAGCACCAACCCCAACATGGAGAGATATTTTTTATACTCCTTTTTAGGAATAGTTTGCCTAAAATAACAAAATATTAATAATTCCTTACTACTACAACAAAGCAAGAGATTAAATATTCACTTCCTCTGGACTTCACTTGACTTATGAAAGAGCAGTCCATTTTTCTTACCAATCACACCCACGTCTGCAGTTTCTCATGGCCACAGATATAAATATCTGAAATATCTAGGACTACTGAGTCACATTTCCTATCAACAGGATATTATAAACCAATAAGAAATACAATCTAAATACCATCTCCATTGTACCATTGCAAAATCTGTATCTTGTACAGCTCATAGTCAATAAAGAAAGCAAATATAGATTCTAAACACTGTATTAACCACAATATTAATGCCAAATGCCCTTATGACAACTTTTCACAAGACAGTCAGGGGTTAATGACCTCTGGCGATTCCAAGCTAAATCCTGTCTTTTTTAGTACTTCCATTACTGTATTCCTTTTAGTTTTCCCTGTGTCTTCTTCTTTTCCCTGTCTGAGAAATGTTATTTAGAAGTTGGGTATGAAATACTGATGTATTGATAATAAGAGTAAAGTTACAATGAGGGGACAGTCAAGAGCTGCCTCCTTTTGATAATGGATCTGCTCTTTCTATTGAATTTAGCACATGCCTCCAAACTTGTGATCTAGAAAATTTCAGGACATCTGAGAACAATTCTGGTCTAAAGCACCTGAATTGCCCTGAGTTGAAAACATTAATGTGGACTCAAGAATCTTGGAAATACAGTTCCGGATACAGGACCCAGTCTGATTGTGCAATAGTCCTTTTTCATTCTTTATATTTCATTGCCCAAAGTCATACTGATGCTCAAAACAGTCTGTAAGGTCACTACATTAAATATTGTGAGGAAATAGTATGAGAGGTCACAGAAGACAGATGTAACATCAAAGACTTTCCTATATATACATGCTTTTAAACTAGATATCTCCAGATAAAATTTAGCACTTAAGCATATGCACTCCCTATAGGATGTAAATCTCTAGCATTTCATTTCCAAATGCACAATGAAAATTCTTGTGCATTTGGAAAATCTCTTTAGGGCTAATACATCAATATTTTAGGAGAGTTGACAGATGGAAGAATGAAGAAGACAAACAAAAGCAAGTTAGAAATTAGCAAACACTTGCATTTTTTAGAGGATCTTTATGTCCTGAAGGCCCCAGCTCCAGTGTCTGTGGAAGCACCAAGCCTTTTTTTCGCCACCATGTGTGTACATACTCCTTGCTTGTGCCATGGAAATTATGGACTTAGACATGAGACATTATGGACTTAGTTAGAAGGCATATTCATATGAAAAGGAATGTTTTCATGTGCATATCAAGGGGTTGTGACCCATAAGACTAGAAGATATGTGGATGAAGACTATTTTAATTCCACTCTTCATTACTTAAAGACATTTCAAAGTTTATCTTGAACATATAATTAGTTTTTTGATGTATAACCTCGTCTATCAACTTTACAATGTGCTATTCTAGGGAATGTAGCTTTTCTCATCTGTTTCTGATTTTATTGCTCTCTCTGAGACGAAAGTTGAACAGCTAATTCCCTGACTTCCTTTGAATGTTGGCTTAAAAGATCTTTTCACTCCAACTATTTTGTCATTTACCCATATAATTCAACTTTAAAAAAAACCACAACATATGCTGTACTAATTATTGTTTTTCTTATTCTGTAAAGCCCTGATGTTTGCAAAAGGTACTGTAAATCAGTAACAATATTACTTGGCACTTAAATAGTGTTTATTATGTTTAATGTGCTTCAGAATCATCCATTCCAATTAATTACTGATAATTACTGAATGAATAAGAAAATTTCAATATTTTGTATTGAAGCAGAAGGAATTTTTTCTTACTCTATCAGAAACCACATTTCCAGTACTAACATAATGTATAGAAAATTTGTTAAGGAGAAACCCATGGTCTTTCTATGTTATCACCTACTACACAGTGAAAACCTTGATGTATAACTTGGATATTGCTGTCACACCACAGAATAAATACCTGTGTTTTGTAACCTGCAATTTGAGTGCTAAAGATATCTGAGAACTATCAAGGATCACCTTGCTGTATGTGGTTTAATATACATTAAAACTATTGCATAATACCCATAGTTCATTATTTGTTCTATATTACTGTATCAGATTTTGCAGATGATTTCTGCTTCTGTTTTCCTTTGTTCCATATGGTTTTGTTTCCACTCTCCATTTAGAGCATTTATTCCCACCCCTAGGAAACCATTCCATTACCAGTGGAAATGAATGACTGTAAATATTCCAGAGAAGGAAGCATAATACTCCAGTTAATGCACAGGAGTAGGAGGCAAAGGATCTGGGTTCTATTCCCAGTGCCAGTGCAAATCTTATATAACTTTAACACTTCATCTTCTACTCTACCTTAATTTCCTTGCCAGTAAAAGAAGACAATAATCTCTTCATCCTAAACCCCTCCATGTTTCAACCATAAACTTACCCATTTTGGGGGGGTTGATTCTAGCTCAGGAATAAATTTCCAGCATAGCTGGAAGCAGAAATTCACAGTGATGAATAGGTATCCATGCTCACCAAACAAAAGAGAAAAAATCTCCACTGTGGTGAGAAGGCAATGTAGCAGATTTCTCTGAATAAAATACTCCACATTATTGAATAAACTTTTGGTGAAAATTGTTCCTATTTGTAAGATTTGTGATTAGTGAAAATTTTCCAAAGTTGTTAATGACTAATCAACAGTATAAACCAGAACAAGTTTCAAATGCTTTGTGTTTCTCAGAAGAGGAGCTATTCTTCTGATATGCTGGTTTCAGTCCCACAATTTCTAAACTGATGTTTAGAAATTTCTAAATTTCTAATCTGCACTAGGATGATGAGGCCACTCTTAAGAAAAGAAAGGAGTAAAAGCTGAGGCAACCATCTTAAGCTTACTTTCCTTGTCTGCTTCAGGAGGCTTTTTTGTTTGTTTGTTTGTTTACTGTGTTTTGTGGTTCTTTTGGTTTGGTTATGTTTGGCGGGTGGTTTATAACTGTTGCAATTCACTTCTTTATTTTAAGGGAAAAAATATTGTATTTATTTACAGACCTCTCCATATACCTCTATTTTCATTCTGAAAACTAAGTGCCTTAAACAGCTATTCCGTGAGGTGCTATTCAGTGAGGTACTATTCAGAGAATTCCTGCATTAACGTAGTGTGACTGCCTTTATTTCCAGAAAACAAAACAAGAACCAGACACTCCAGGCATTGGCTAACCAGCTCTTTTGCAGATGATATTTTAAGGTACTTTCCAGTGCCTCAGGGACAAGACATGTTGAAAATAAATCTTCAGAAAACAGCTGGCTCGAGGTTTAACATTGTAATACCTCAAAGCAGTGTATGCCTGTTTTGAATGCACACTTACAGCACATTCCAGGCTAGGTTCATTTCAGTCCTGCACTACATGCCTATTTTAAGTATGTCCAGCATGTCAATTCACTAGCTTGCAGGCTTGCTGTGAGTAGTGATAGCGATTAATGCTGTTAAAGGAGCCCTGATCCCATCAAGTCTAGCTAAACAGATGACAGATCTACAACTAGCCCTGGAGGAAGGAAACTGAAAGCACCACATTTTGTGCGTGCGTGTGTGTTTTCATAGTGTCCCACCCGCTGAGACAGACAGAATGTATTGAACGATTTGTACAACTTGATCCCTGCTTCAGAAAACCTTTCACACTCCAAAGGAGGCAACGATCACAACAGAAAGCAAATCCTGATTATAAAATATTATCACTATAAATTCCAGAGAGAGATATTATTAAAATTTCCAGCTGTAGAAATGTAGCTATTAATCACTCCCAAATTAACCTTATGCCAGCTAAATTATTATGAGTTGCCCTGTAAATTAAATAGTTATTAGTTCCACACTTTTGATATAGACATCAGCATTCTCAAAAAAAAAAAAAAAAAAAAAGAAAAAAAGAAAAAAAGAAAAAAAAAAGAAGCAAAACCCACTGGTTTCAATTTACACAGGAGTTTGCAGGGAAAAAAATCCTCTTACTTGATTACAAAAGAAAACCCACTTCACAGTATAGTATCACAGTAATTGTAGCCATATATCATAACATGTCATAACTCTGGGACAAAGCTAAGCTGCCTTTCATCTGCAAAAAGCTAAGAGTGCAGGCAGAGGAAGCTAAGTGGTGAGGTCATGGAATCTTTTTCCATATTCCACTAGAGAGCAGTATTCTTTTGTACAAAGCAGGTAGGTTATCATCTGCAAGGCAAGCTGTGGGGAATCTCTCTTGCTGAAAGAAGATTTCGAGGTCATTTATAAGAACTTTCTGGTAATTTTGTAGTCATCATATGTTCAAAACTAATAGCATCCACAACAATGGTTTCCTATCTCTACTACTTGATGTGGGTAGCTTTCTTGTAAGGCTTTTTTGTTGTGAACTGTTTTTTCAGAAAAAAAAAATGCAAATAGCTATCTAATGGACTCAGTTTTGAAGAATAATGTATCTACAATGAATCAAGACTCCAACCATCTGCCTAATAATAGAGCTGCAAAAATGTAAAAATTAAGATGGTTATAATTCAGAAAAAGTTGAACATCTTTAAATTTACCTGATTTAATAACAAGTTAATGTGACGGTAAACTGTTTGGGTACAATAGATGGAAATGAAAATCCATGCTGCTACAAAAATCTAAAGACGAATTTTAATGCTATACTAAAAGTATAGCACTAAAAATATAACCCTAGAGGCAATTTGCTAATACCTACCTAGTTTGCAGATGAATTGGCAATAGAAGACACAAAAAGAAGTCTCTGATTCAAAAATACAAAATTTTTAAATGCTTTTGTTATATGTCTTTCTAACCTTATGTCCTGATCACATGTAAACAGAAACTGGAAAACAAATAGTTTTAGTCTGTTTTAGTCTTGATAAACATAAAACTTCTGAGTAATCCATTTACTTTTCCCCTGAGAAGGAAATGAATATGCCTATCAGGCAGCTGGATTCAATTCTGTCTTCAGGGCAAAGTTTTGTTTCTGGTGCCAGTCAGCAACCTAAGTGTTTGTCCCCCTTCAAAGGATCACAGAACAATTTTTATCCAATTATACTCAGCGGTTCTCCCCCACCCCCTATGCAGTTACTGCTTTTGGTTTTCACAGTCTTGAGTTCTAGTTACAGCCAACATACATGTTGGGCTGGAGCAGAGTAAGAGGGAAAAAAAGCTGGTATGATAAGACAGCAAAAGCAAATTCACTTTGGAGCAAAGGTAATACTAAAAGGTGCACATTTTGTGCATTTTAATGCAAGCAGTTCTGTGTTATTTTCACTCAGGTTTGGGGTATTGATTTCTGTGCTTTGTGATTGTAGATCATAACAAACTAGATTTCTTTCCACAAACATCCCAAGCTCCCATAGAGGAAACAAACACAATACTGAAAGAATCAGTACAATATCAGTTTTAAATGCATGACAACAAAAATTTTAGGTATTTGAGTGAGGTCAGGAGCACTGGGGAGGAAAAGCCAGCATCTCCTCCAGTACCTAACAGCTGGTTGCAGTTGGTTAGGTCAGGGCTCTTGAGTCCCACAATCACTGAACTGCATTTGCTAAAACCACTTTTCCTTATCCACTAGGTCCCTCCATCATCCATGCAGTCCCCCTCAGGTATGAAAACTTTCTCCAGATGCAGAGAGCTATCAGCAAGTTCCTAAACTTCTCATAAATTCTCTCCTTAAATGGACTCTCATACCCACCAGGAATGTTCAAAAAGGCCTGGAACCAAAGTAAATATAGAATGCACAAAGAATTAAAGTGTTAAAACTTGCGTGAGCATTTGAAGTAATGGATAACAATTAAAAATGTAAATTCATTGGACACAGCACCCTACGGAAACATGTTTACATGGGAATAACACTGGAAAAGTAACTATCAAGGAAAAAAGGGAACACGTGAAAGCTAATTTTGGTGATCAATTTTTTTTTCCAGTGTTCAGCCTCTATGATTCTGGAATGAGCTTAGGAGTCCTGTGTATAAATGCACCAATATGGAGCCACTTACTTGGCAGATTTATGCCTCCACCTTCCTAAATGAATGTCGGACCTCTGTTATTCCTCATTGCATACTGTTGAAGTTTTACTTGGCTCTTATACAAAGGATGAATTAATACTATTTTCCCCTTTATTTCTGATATTACACTACCTTGCCAGCCTGCACACTCCAAGGATTTGGAGCAAAAGAGATGGGATGGGAAGTGTCTGTCCAAACATGAACAATGTATTTCCATTGTTTTAAAGACAAGCAAGTACATTTCCTTTTCCATTAGAGCCCCCAAAGTCTATCTGTTATAGATGTTTCTGACTTGAAGTATCAGTACTTCACAAGAATGGAGGACTGTAGACAGCTTATGGAAGTCAAAGGTTGGTTTGGGTTTTTTTTTCATTACAAGTATGCGAGTACCACTTATCTGACTAATGATGATAAATCACTGGTAACTGAAACTACTGGTAATTTTATAAAAATATTGTACTGCTTTAGCCAAGAGTCCAATGTGTGAACCTTTTCTTCACGATGCAAGCCTGAAAACTCACTGGTCTGCACGGATCAAGACCAGCTGTTTGTTTCACAGTTTTGTAGATCATCTTTTAACCAAAAAAACACAGACAAATGATTTTCACTAGTACTGGCAACCAACCTGGCAGGTGAAGAGGCAGGGAAGAAACGAGACTGCAGCAGAAATTAAGGTATTTTTTTAGAGCTTGCTAGGACTTCTTGCTTAATAAACTAAATTAACTGTACCCTCATCTAAGTTAGCAGTCCTACTTAATATGATGTTGCTCAGTTTAGGGAAACAATGTCTGGAGCACAAGATCAGCATAGGTCTCTGAGCCTTAAAGCTTACTTCATAGGATTTTCTGTAAGATTCTGTCTCTGGCTGGTTGGTTGGATTGCCTGCTTAAAAATATATATTGTTCTCCAAGAATTATGATTCCTTAAAACTAGCACTGAAAATAGCACTGTTCATATTCCCCATTCCTTAAAAAAAATCTGGTGTGAAGATACCTGGAAAATATATGAAACCATGGTAATACTTCATGTCATGTAAAAGTTCCTATAAAATGAACTTTCAGAAATTCGTATGTTTAATTCAGTGTCAAACTAAGCTTACAAAAACTTCCACAAACAACAGGCCTGTCAGTCTCACTTCAGTGCCTGGTAAAGTTATGGAGATAATTCTGGGGGCACTGAAAAACACCTGAAGGACAGCATAGTAATTGGTCAGAACCAGCACAGCTTCATGAGAGGAATATCCTGCTTCTCAAACCTGATTTCCTTTTATTACAAGGTAACCCACCCAGTTGATCAAGGGAAGTCAGTTGATCTCTTTGGATCTCAGTAAAGGCTTCAACACTGTTTCTCTTCAATACAGGAACCTTCTGGACCTAATGTCCAGTCCACAGCTGGATAACAACATCACGGGATGGGTGAGCAACTGGCTCACAGGTTGTGCACAAAGGGTTACAGAGAATGGGGTGACATCAGACTGGGAATCTGTCACTGGAGGGGTTCCACAGGGCCCCACCCTCAGCCCTCTGCTCTTCAACATCCTCATAAATGACCTGGACACTGGACTGGAGGTTTGCACAAACTGAGCAGGTTTGCAGTTGATACAAAACTGGGAGGAGCTGTTGAATGCCGTGAGGGGAGGTAGGCCCTGCAGAGGGACCTTGACAAATCAGGGGCCTGGGTAATCACCAGAATTTCAACAAGGGAAAGTACAAGATTCTACACCTGGGCTGGGGTAATCCTGGATGTATGGACAGACTGGGAAATGAGATGCTAGAAAGCAGAGCCACGGAAAGGGACCTGGGGGTCCTGGAAGCTGAACATGAGGCAGCAGTGCCCTGGCAGCCAGGGGGGCCAACCCTGTCCTGGGGGGCATCAGGCACAGCATGGCCAGCTGGGCAAGGGAGGGGATTGTCCTGCTCTGCTCTGAGCTGGGGCAGGCTCACCTCCTCTGTGCAATGTTGGGCACTGCAATATAAGGAAGGCATTTAACTATTAGAGAGTGTCCAAAGGAGGCTACGAAAATGGTGAAAGGTCTTGAGGGGAAGCCATGTGAGGAGTGGCTGAGGCCTCTTGGTCTGTTCAGCCCAGAGGAGACTGAGGACAGCCCTCAACGTCCTTTTGAGGGCAACAGCAGGGTCAGACACTGATCTCTGCTTTGTGGTGAGCAGTAACAGGACCTGAGGGAATGGCATGAAGTTGTGTCAGTGGAGGTGTAGGTTGGATATTAGGAAGAAGATTCTTAACTAAGAGGATGTCTGGGCTCCTCACAAAAGTGGTCACGGCATCAGCCAGACAGAGTTCATGGAGAATTTGGACAGTGTTCTTGGGCACATGAATGATTCCTGGGGATGGGGCTGTGCAGGAACAGGAGTTGGACTTGATGATCTTTGTGGGACCCTTGCAACTCAGCATGTTCTGTGATTCTGTGTTTTAAAATAACTGGTGTATGTTAAAATAGACATATTTTTAAGTATCCTAATTTTTTTACACTCCTACAAGGTGGCTTCTCAACAAGCATAATACCTGTACAAATAAATGAAAAAATGCTCATGCACAATAGGAACACATAACAGCATTAGAGTGAGACACGTGCTATCGAAGGTACAAAATGTTCAGACACTTCTACTAAGAAATTTTGCCTTTAATATCACTCAAATTAATGAGAGTTAGCACATATTAGGAGTAAGACACAGCTTTAGAGTAAAGGCATCAGAAAGATATAATATAAACATCAAAGGGGCAAACATCTCTTACCAATAAAATATCATTTGACATAAAACAGGATGTGAATGAACCCATCACATTTTCACAGGCAAGAATGTCCAGATGGAATAATCACATCCTTAGTGGGCCATGACCAGGTTGAATTGAAGTTCTGGGCCACAAACTCAATCAGCTGAAAGGGGAAGCTGGAGATAGAAGCCTGAGGAGCAAGAAGCAGAGCACACCAAAGAGGTCAACAACAAGAGAAGGCAGAGTTTGTTGGTGGGAGCTTTTATCAGTCTATGTGTATAGTACCAGATCAACTACTGCAATCCTTGTCTATGGAAGCATGCAGAACTTAACAGGATTCTGTGTGGTTTTTTTAATTCTCTATTTGTAGTTCATTATAGAAAAAGAATTTCAGGTGATGGACTATATAGGAATACTATCGCCTGCTCACACAGATTACCCTGCTCTGGTAAAAGTTAATTCAAATCCAAAGCTTTATGACACATAAGCAAGTCCATAATAAAGTAACAGAAGATATTTTTTCCATGCCGCTAGATAACAAATGGTGATTCAGTCAATACATTAAATAATTTATTTCATGGGGCAATGGATAGATTTTATCCTGTGCACATGCATCTCTTATTCTCCTTCTTAAAAAAAAAAAAAAAAAAAAAAAAAAAAACAAATCCGGAAAATTTTAAGGAAAAATTCTTGTGCATTCTTGGGTCACGTCTGCTCATAGCTGTCTGGTCAACACAGAAAGAAATAAAAGTAAGCAAGGATAAAGGATAGAAACTAACTGAATAGTAATAGCAAGAGCTTGTTGGAACAGTATCTCGTCTTATTTGCTAAGTAGCAAGTCTCAAAAATTTCAGGTTAAGGTAGGCAAAAAGAGCAACAGTCTTACTGCTTTTGGGAAATTAAACATAAATTTAAAATACATGAATGATCAATTAGCAATGAAATTGTCCTTTTTCTGCAGATGGTATGAGGGCCAAGATTACAAAGTGATAAAAATGAGATGAGAAAGGAAGGATTATTGCCTGTCGAACATCAAATAGTTAACAACTTAATATTCTAAGGATTCCTTTGTTTTTCAGGGTTTATTTCAAAACTGGTTCCAAGACCTTCATTCCATACTTCTCAGTGATATATAGTTCTGAACCTGTTCCGCTGCAACAGCTAAAGGGCAGCACGCAGACTACAACTCATTCAAGGGTGGCTAATTTTGCAATTCAGGCACATAAGCCTGATTTAAATTTTATAGGATCATCACTTTTGTTACCCTTTTAAATACAATTACACAAATGAAGTGACCATGTCTCCTTTCCCTATTAAATGATTTCTTAATGTTTATTTGAGCAAGCCAGCAAAATTAATTTTGAACATGCAAAAATTTTGTGCAGGAGAGAAATTTATATTGCTACGGGCAACAGGCAAAGCGGATTTCTCAGTAAAATGATGTTCAAGAAATGCATAATCTAATGTGAGCTTTCACATCTGAGTAAAACTTTGATTAAAATGCATTTTTAAAATTGAAATACATTTATGTGAGGACTGTACTGACCATGCAGCACTGTTATTCTGTTTTGCTGTCATTTGCTAATTTACTGTCTAAACATTTGGAAAAAGATACAACTAATAAATCCTGTTTGCTCTTCAGTGTGGGAAAAGTGCAACAAGTTTTATAGCTCTGTGGTTACTGTGCATGTTATAATACTAAACCTTCAGTAAGCTACCTGTAAGGAGGAAAAGTGAATACATCTCTTGGTTTAGATCAAGAAGCAAAACTCAGAAATATTTGTATAGTATAGTCTTTCAGTTAACTGAAACATTGTAGCTTCTGTGTGGTAAATACTGTTCAAGAAAATCTCTAACATTTGCTTGTTCATTGGTTCCTCTTCTTCCTTTCTGCACTACAGTTCACACTACCCTCTGCTGTGTAATTTTGTGTCATCATGTCTACTACAAAAAAATAGAACAAATAGATTAATAAACAAGTAAATTCATAAAAATTCAGAAAATAATTACAAATTTACTTAACTAATCTTGTTTATAATACTTTCACCCCCAAAATATTATATTTTTTGTATTTAAGAAGCTGATGTAGGTATAGGAATGGAAAGATGAGATAAGAAAAACAGCTTTAATTGGACATGGTATTTGGAAAAAAGACAAACTCCAAACCTAAAGACACCCTCAAAAAAAAATCATAATGACAATAAAAAATTACCTTTAGGCACTCCCTTCCCCTTTCCTCTACCTCTTATATTACATTTGCATAGAGACACCTAAAAAAATTTAAAACTATTCTTTTCTGAAAAGGGAGTAGAAGGCAGTTTGTCAATGTATTAGAATTTTAGGATTGAAACTATCACATGGATATGAGAAAAGCACTTGATATAGTCAGGAAAAGAACTCTACTCACATATACAGATATAAATCATATATATGAATAAATATATCAAACATAGTAAGTGATGCTGTACATTCTAGAAACAATATTTTATCTAATAGCAACTCTTCACTGCAGTTTTTGTTCTAATGTGGATAAATCCTAGTTGAGAGGTTATTCACATTAATACAGACACAATCAAGGAATTATGTCATTTTTAGAAGTCATAGCCATGTCATGTTCAGGATCTCTTTCTGACCTTGAGGTGAACGCTCTACTCCTAGCACAGGTAAACATATAGGTAAAACAAATTATAGCTTCACATATGAAGTCATGGGTTCTGAACTGACTGCTATCACTCAAGAGCAAGACCTTGAGCTTGTAAAAAATGATGTCATGAAAGCAGTCATTGCCTAAAAAAAAGTCAGGGAATTATTGGGAAAATAAGAGGGAAAAAATTATCAGAAAATATTGCTAAGTCATCATATAATAAAATTTGCACTTCCTTTTAAATCTTATGCATGATTTTGGTCAGTTTTAAATGCACCTTCTACATTGTGCTTAAGAGCTTCACTGGGCTGGAGATGAAAGGGCATTTTTGGAGAAAGAAACATATAAGCCAGCCATAGTCAAACTCTTCCCTGCACAAACAGATAGTCATGGTTACAGCAGAAGTCAAGTCTGTCTTGCACAGGTAAGGCTGGTCTTATCTCCTTAACAGAAGGCATTGCCTGCAAAATAGAGCTGTTGAACAAAATAAGGAACACATGGGATAAAGAATAGGAAAGGTACATTGCACGAGGATCTCAGAGGGAAAGCAAACTGCAAATAAATCTGTGAGCAAAGCAGCAAAATACTGCCAGAGCTTGCAAGACTTCTACAAAGTGTTTCTCTATTATGGCACTATTATTATGTGATATATTCAGAGACCCATTCAATTAAACATGTTATCAGTTTTTTTGGATGTAAGTCACAGACTTATTATTAGTTTAGTTTACTCTTTTTAGCTGTCCAGAAGCATATTCTGTGATATTTTAAGAGCCAGAAGTATAGCTTTCTTTTGAGAGTTGAATAAAGACTTGGTGGTACTCACTGACAAACAGCACATCTTCGGTCCTACTGTTCAGTGAATATTGATGGTAGAGGACATAAAGCAGATAAAGTTGCATTAGTGCTTTTAAATTTGTCCATTGGAATATGCTCATCTGGAGCAATTGTGGAAGATACAAAATCAGATAAATAGCCCATTCAGGACAAAATTACTGCTACAAGAACACAGCTCTGAAAGAGATACATTTGAAAACCTGAAGAGTAATTTCAAATAAAAAAAATTGTGCATTTTTTTTTAATACATTGTAAAACTCTTACTGTTAAATATTTTCTTTTCATTTCTGAGTTCCGTTACTGACAATGGAAAGAGAAACAGAGCATATTCTCTTCTGTATATAAACCCATACATCCTAAATGCTCCTTAGATGTATTAGTTGCATAGGGGAATCAGTTCTTTCTTCTTATTATTATTTTTTCAATCTGAATTCAATTTTAAATTTAGAAGCAAAGTTGTAGTTGTCTTATGATAGTTGTCTTACCTCCCTTACATGAGGGATCTTTTTAGTAAGAAAAAATATATTTCTTAAAGTAGTAATATACACATTGTCATTAGTAAAAAAGGTAGAATTTTAATCTATAATATATACCTACTTAAGAAATTTATGTTTGAGATTTTTTTTTTTTTTTTAATATTAAACCTGCCAGTGCCTCAAGCTCTTCATACTATTGAAATTCATTATTGGGTAAATCTACATCAGAGTAAAAAAAATAATTAAACACATAAACATATTTTCCTCCTATTGAATGATGATATCCAGCATGAAAGATATATATATATATATTAAAAAAAAAAAAAAGAAAAAGAGAAGACAAAGATATGTGCCTGAATGGTTAAAGGTGTAAAGGGAATAAAGTGAACTTGGCCATGACTGAACTGCAAAAAACCATTTTGTGCCCAGACTACCCAAAATGCAGCAACCAATGCCTTTGTGGCAACAATCTGTTATAATCTGGGATTCAACTATCAAACTTTGAAGAAATATTTCCTCATCTATAAACCACTGAGGTATTTCATATCTTTTGAATAAAAAAAAGCACTGAAAGAATTTACATCAGCAGATTCAAAGAAATTATCTAAGAAATTCAGTCATAATGTAATAAAATTGTGCTAAAGAGCAAACAGATCTAAGTAACGTTGTGGGTTAAATAGCTTAGTAGGTAAAGAAAAAGCTGTGCACACAAGCAAAGGAAAGCAAGGAATTAATTCACCACTTCCCATGGGCAGGCAGCTATAAGGCCCCAAAATATTTGCCTAATTAGACTTTTAACAGGGCTTACAGTTGTCCAGATACCCTTAGATGCACAGGAGGAACAGTGAGAAGATATTCTCAAGAGGTCAAAAGAACATAACAAACCTTTTTAACAGGCAACTTTGGAAAATTGGAGAACATGGGCAAAAGCGCAGAGCAGCATTCAATCAACATAGAACACTTCTCAAAGCATTAACTTAGCCCATTCAACTTAGCAAACTCCAAGCCTATCTGATTTTAAGTTACTAAAAAAAATTTGACAATAGGGAATTAGAAAAAGAGCAAAGCAAGAAAGCCAGAAAAGATGTGGAAAAGAACAAATGTAACTGTTTCAGTTCTGTTTCCAGTGGTGTTCAGCTGATAGAATTTCCAAGAGCAGGTAGTGTCAGGACACGTGCTTGCCGCAGGCCTTGGTTTCAGTACCCTTTGGCCTTCCCGGGCCCTTTCCCCAGGCGGGCCTTGCGGTCATTTGGCCACTGCCAGGCCAGGCTGGGGCTCCAGGGGTGCTGTGGAGCCTCCGGCGTGCCGGGGATTGCGGCCGCGGCGGGGCTGGGACAGGCCCGGGGCTGGGCTGTGCGGGCAGCGCCTCGCCTCACCAGGGCACGGCCC